>PVLC010010850.1:0-49037 GCA_004027655.1 Graphiurus murinus
GCCCAGGCCTTAGTGATCTCATCAGCCATCTCTGTCTTATTTGGCAGGCCTGTCAGATACCTTCTCTCACCCAGAGATATAGACCCTGAGTGTTCCTGACATCGATGGGCTATCCCTGAGCTTCAGGATGGCTGTGAACAGAGAAATCTTAATCCCCAAGCAACAGACACCCTTCTGTACCCCAGACACTGAATAAATCAGTAGAGATCTCAAACTCCATAATTCTAACCAAGCCACCTCTGATGGCTGCAGCAATTTGCTCTCTGGTGGGTGAGCGACCAGCTGTAATTGATGAGGAACTGACAGCTCTTTGTCTTTCTCGACTAGATTTGTCATCTGGCAGCTGGCTTATTCTTTATCTATTGCCTGGGACTCTCTCTCTTCTCCCTCTCTCTGGGCACTTGTGGAGCAGATGTATCTCCTTCTCTCCCCACAGACAAGATCTATAAAGCCATAACATGTTTTTAATGCAATTCAGCTTTTTGAAAAATGCATAATTGGAGAGTTCCCAAATAATTAGTTTATTATAGTGGGTCTGTGAAAATGAACTTGCATCTCATTTATGAGCCATTAGATCCCATGTTCGACGAGCCTGATTGCTATTAATGCCACTAGCATATAATTTAGCATACTTTATTAAAATGTGTCACAATTGAGCATCTCTTGCTCCCAGCCCCCATGGCTGGGGGTGGGGCTGAGCTTTGGTATGGAGAATTCTTCCCCATTAACAGATCTGCAGCTTTTGCTGCAATGGCCCTGGCTGCTGCCCCACCCCCACCCCAAGACAACATTTGATTTCATTCCCTTTGTTTGATGAACAATTGTGTGTGTGTGTGTGTGTGTGTGTGTGTGTGTGTGTGTGTGTGTGAGAGAGAGAGAGAGAGAGAGAGAGAGAGAGAGAGAGAGAGAGAAGATTAAAGAGGTGATTAGGTCATGAGGCTCTGTCTTCAACAATGAATTAAGGACATTATTGTAGGAGTGGGTTAGTTATTGAGAGGGTGGATTTGTTATGAAAGTAAATTTAGCCCAGTGTGCACCTATAGGTGTCTAACTCCTGTAATTTCAGAACTTGGTAGGCTGAGACAGTAGGTTTATAGGTTTGAGGCCAGCCTCAGCAATTTAGCAAGACCATATCTCAAAATAAAAAATAGGGGTAGGGGTGTAGCTCAGAGGTATAATGTGCCTGGGTTTGATCCCAAGTACCAATAAAATAAAATAAAAGTGAGTCTAGCCTGATTTTCTCTTCCTGTCTCACTCATATTCTTTCACCAAGTGATGTTTGATGCACTGAGATTGAGGGTTGAGTGATAAGTGACACATTTGAGATTTGAGATCCTCCTGCCTCAGCCTTTCAAGTAGCTGGGACCACTGGTGCATGCCACCATGCCTGGCTACACCAAATTATTTTTTATAGCTGCCTTACCTTGAATTCATGACAACTGTTCAATGCAAAAGCAATTTAGTAAGTAATTTAAATACAATCTATTAAAAAGATGCCAAAAAGGAGACTAAGAGTAAGAATGAAGAGGAAGACACATCACCAGAGAGCAGTATCACATTCTTAGACTACCCCCTTCTGGAGCCATGAACCAAATAAATCTTTGCTCTTTATAGATTACCCGGTCTCAAGTGTTATAGCACCGGGGAATGGACTGAGAGCTTGTCTCAGTGCTTACTGACAAAAGAATGAAGAAATAAGAGAAAAAAACTCCAAAACAATGAATGAGGGTGCATTCCACAGGGTTATCCCCATTGTTCTAGGAGATAAGAATAATGAATGCCTTTGTAGGCATGAACATGAGTGCTTTTGTCATAATACAATTAAATAAAATCTTTATTTATTGTGTATCTTCTACACATGTGTGTCTGTGTAGGGCACAGAGGGGATGAAGGAAGAACAAAGCACATTGTTCTATTTGTTGAACTGCTGTCCTGGTGGGAAACCAGGGCTAGAATTGTGAAGCATTATACAATTGATTCCTAATAATGATTTTGTAGCAAAAGCTTAAGGAGGGAATGAGAATCTGCTGCCAGCCTGGAATGCTGGGGGACTGTGCTCAGGAGAAAACACAGATCTCAGGAGGTTTTGAAGCAGATAAGAGCAGCTCCTTGGCACCTCCTGAGCCCTAACCAATGCTCCTCTGGGTAAGGGGTGAGAGGAAATGGCCGCCCCCAGGTAGAGCTGAAAGGGAGTACTAGAGCACAGCAGGACCTGCCTGCTGGAGCCTTGTCTTGTGTGCGATCTGCATGCTCCCCACCGTGACCCTACAGATGACAAGCATCAACGTTTAACTGCCTTCTACTTTCTGGGATGGCACCAAGAGGATGGCAGGGAGGAGTCAGCGACCCTAGAACCTGGTACCTAGAATAAGATGATGAGTTTGCTCTCCTTTTTTGTAGGCATGTTACTGAGGAATGATGGGTGTTTTTTGTTTGTTTTTTTTTTTTTTTTTGGTACTAGGGTATGCTACCACACCTGGCTACATCAAATTATATTATTTTTTTTGTATTGGGGATAGAAACTAGAGAAATTCTACCTCTGAGCTACATCCTCCGTACTTATTTTGAAACAGAGTCTCACTAAATTATTGGAGTTCTTGCTTAGTTGCTGAGGTTAGCCTTGAACCTGAAATACGCCTGCCTCAGCCTCCCAAGTACTGGGATTCCAGGCATGTGCCACCACGCCTGGTTCCAAATGATCTTTTCATAGTTGCCTTACCTTGAATTAATGACAACTGTTTTACACAAAATCAATTTATTAAGCAATATGGTCTATTGAAAAGGTGCCAAAAAGAAGAATAAGAGTAAGAATGAAGATGAAACAGAGGGGAGGAGAAAGAGGACAGAGCAGTCAAATCTACCTGCCTGTGTCACTGATCGGCATTGCCATTTTGTGTAAACAAGTGATTTATGAACTCTTCCTTTTTATGTCTACAATAGAAAACAATGGGAGCCCCTTTTGGCTTGCATGTTCTCTTGTCAGTCCCTGAGAGCAGTCTAGAAGGGCACTGGAGAGAGGAGGAGAGAGACAGAGAGAAGAAGCTGAGGGACTTGCCTTTGGAGCCCTGGCTCAGGGATAGCGGGTGGACTGCATTGGGTTAGGAATCATCCAGTTGGCCCAGAGTTGGGGAGATGCAGAAGTGGTAGAAACAATGTCCAGACTCCATGCTGACATCAGCCGGGAAGTCCTATTAGATGAAATCCAACACGTCTGACATATTTTTGACTGGCCTGCCAATATCATTTCCCAGAGGGTGGGAAAGGCAACAGGAGGAAACTGCTACTCTGGGCTCCACTCCAACCCTCAGAGTACACTTGATTGGTGGAGTGGAAGTGATTGGAGTTCTGAGGACAGATGAGCCTGGAGTCCATGGCGGCCAAGATGGGGAAGGTTTTCCGCAGCAAGAGACATGCTCTTGGCCCCTTTGGGTGTCTAAGGGCTCAGAAACATCATTGGCAGCATTCCAAGACCTCGAGCCTCTCAGCACTGTGCTCCAGCCCAGAAGGCACTACTTCATGAGGCCCCAAAGAGTTAGGAAAGGGGGAATTTTAAAGAAAACTGTCTCCTGAACCCAGGTGCAAAAACAGCACATTAGAAAGAGGGAAACGAAGGCACATGGCCCAGGATGGAGCTGCAAGGGACATGCATGAAAGCTATGACTTGATACAGCTGGAGCTGCCAAAGGGCTGAGAAAACAAAACAGGGGTTTCCCAATTATAATGAGAGCAGGGCTTCTGTCTGCTCTGGTGAGCTGATAAAAATGGATGGGAGAGAGGCAAGTGACCTGCATGGCCCCTGTTGGATTTATGTCTCCTCTACCCAGAAGAATGGATTTTGGCCCAAAACAGGAACCCAGAATAACTTGAGGCCCCTAGTAGAGAAATAGCCAGATTCTGTAAGTGAGAAGCATCCTGGCAAAGAGACTAGAGGAGGTGATGTTCAGAGGCTCTGTGGGGGTCAGGGGTCAGGAGTCAGGGTGGAGTCAAGTTTAGAGACTCAAGGGGACCCAGGCATCACATTCTGTGTGTTGTAGTTAGATTAAGAATGTCCCCTGAAGAGCTCATGAATTGATGGTCAGAGCTGATAGAATTGAGTCATGAAGGTTGTAGTCTCATCAGTGGTTAAGTCCAGTATAATGGATTTACTGAGTGGTAACCTAGGCAGGTAGGGTGTGGCTGGAGGAGGTGAGTCCCTGGGGGGTGTGGCCTTGGGGACTGTACGTATGTCTATGAATCCCCTTGCTTCCTCTTTCTCTTGTTTCCAGCCTTCATGATGTTAAGAGCAAACCCCTTGCTCTCTCCCTCTCTCTGCTTCCTGCCATCATGCTCTGAGCTCCATTGATGCAAGCTAGATTGACAGAGACTGAACCCATGAAGTCTCCAGAACTGTGAGCAAATAGATCTCCCTTCTTTTATTTTTGGTGGTACTGAGGATTGAACCTAGGGGCATTCCATCTTCGAACTACATCCCTAGCCCTATTTTTTATTCTTTATTTTGAAACAGGGTCTCATTAAGTTGGGAAGGGCCTCACTAAGTAGCTGAGGTTGTCTGCAAACCTGAGTCCTCTGGTCTCAGCCTCCCAAATACTGGGATTATAAGTGTGTGCCACCACGCCCGGCAAATATCCCTTCTTCTAAGTTGTGTAGTAAGGTACTTTGGAATACAGCAATTAGAATGCTGTGTGGGACACTGTGACTCTGTGAGGGTCCCTTGCCCACTCTGTGCCTTGGTCTCTTCCTATATAAGATGGACATAAGTACATCAGTGGTTCTCACAGTGTGTTCCTCAGACAGCAGCATCAGTAACACCTGGGAACTAGTCCCCAAATGCAAATTCTCTCCTCCCACCCTAACTTCCAAATTAAGAAAGTCTGAGGGTAGGCAGATCCAGCAAGCCATGTGAGTGGGTCCTTCAGAGATGCCAATGTCTGTTTTAGTGCCAGAACCCTGGTATGTATCACATGGCTGTTAGGATATTTAAACAAGGGCTGATATAGCCGGGTATAGAGGCACACGCCTGTAATCCCAGTACTTGGGAGGCTGAGACAGAAGGATCACAGGATGGAGGCCAGCCTCAGCAACTTAGCAAGACCCTATTTCAAAAAATAAAAAATAAAAAGGGCTAGGGGTGTAGCTTAGTAGAGCGCCCCTGGGTTCAGTCCCCAGTACTGTAAAATAATGATAATAATAATGTGGAAACACTCTTACAAACTGTAGCCTTCTTGAAACTATTTGCATTCAGTCCATGAGTTCAAATGTCTAGGCTTACATGAATCCCATCTCCATATCTGGATAAGGCTACAAGTGAGATCACCAAAGTCTCACAGCTGGCGAGGCACTTTCAGAAGAGGGAACATCACGCCATTTCTAGCCTGGCCAGATGGCGAGGCTGCAGGAGGAGGCTGTAAGGAGCTGGTGGAGTCACTAGAATAGTTCTCTTCCGCTCCAAGTCTCCCCCCAAGCACCTTCTCCTTTCATTTAGTCGGCGCAATAAATATAATTGGAAGTGTACAGAGCTGCTGCGTGAAGGGAAGCATCAATTATTCCTCCAGCATGGGAGCACTAATTTGTAACATAGATTAAATTTGGCTTCGGACTGGGGAGAGATCGCACCTTTAAGATTTGCCACCTCGTTACGGGAAATCACTCATGATGCACGTTAGGATGGATTTGAATGCGTCGGTATTAATGCTGGGCATTTCCCTGTTGTCACATGTTGTTAGAAGAACAATTATTTCACGTCTGAGTAAAAATCTTACTCGGAGGCTAAAGTTAATGTAGCATATGGAACAGTGTGGAAACAAGGCTTGGACGTCTCGCGAACACAGGCAATTGCCCATTACGGCGCTGGTTAACATATTCCTTCCACTTCGTCTGTTTTACTATACGTGAGACAATTATTGTTTTGCTTAGAACAGGCTTTGGCCTCTCTGAACCCAGAATGATGGAACACAGACTCACAGTTCAGAGGGTAAAAGAGGATTGATCTGTGAACTCTCACCAATCCCTTGCTCTGCTTCCTGCTCTTTGAAGGATAAATCTCTCTCTCTCTCTCTCTCTCTCTCTCTCTCTCTCTCTCTCTCTCTCTCTCTCTGTCTCTCTTTCTCTCTCTTTCAGATCAATCCAGATTGCTTTTCCAATAGATTGGCTTTTGGCCTCCCTTGCTGAACAGTGCTTTGACATAACCCGGCAGCCTCCCTATGGCTAGCAAGAAATCATTTCTCACATCTGAGGTTAATTTGCTAAATGAAGCGTTGGGTTTTCTTTCATGGAAGAGAGAGAACTTGTTTGGATGAGGTTAGAAAGGCCAGACAGGCTCAGAGAACATTTCCCTGGGGCTCCACCCCAGCCCAAACCTCTATTGGACATTTATTCCAGGGCCAAAAGAATACATAATAGGAAAAAGCCCTTTTGTTTCGGTATTGCCTTTTACATTG
This sequence comes from Graphiurus murinus, assembly GCA_004027655.1. NCBI lineage: Eukaryota > Metazoa > Chordata > Mammalia > Rodentia > Gliridae > Graphiurus > Graphiurus murinus. The sequence goes on from PVLC010010850.1 coordinate 6,438, forward strand.
GGGGCAGTTGTGAGATATGTGAAAGGGATAGACTTGCCCCACTGGGCAAGTGGGTAGGTGGAGGCCCAGGCAGCTGAGTATGGTTTGCCATCCATCGTGCCTCTAGTTATGCCTTATAAGAGGGGTCTCTTGCATTGTGCTATGTTCCCATTTTCATCAATAGATCTGAATCCAAGGGCTGTGGAAGGAAATTGGGGGAAAGAAAGAAATTTGGGGCAATATTAATCACATTATCCCCAAGCAGAGGAATCCCAGCTGCTGGGGGGAGGCACGATGTCTCCCTCCAGGCCTTAGGATCCCTGTCATTATCATGTTCTGTTGCAACATTCAAACTGGGGAAGGACCTGATGTTCTCTTACAAGGACCATCCAGCTACAAAGACTGAGTAAATTAAACTTATTATTTCAAGTTTGAGATGTGATGGGAGATCAGGTCTCTGAGGACTAGGGGACATGAAAGCTGAGAGGTCATGGGTTGGGGCATATGCAAGTGTCCTGGGGCAGAGGGGGCTACGGTGGGCATCCAGGGCAAGGCTTCAGAGGCATTTTATCTGTGTGCAAGAGGGTGGCACAAGAGAGTCTTATAAGGAAATTCTTGGGAATGAGGCTTTCAGGAGGAAGGAGGCCTGAAAGATCTACAGAGGGGTCACAAGAAGGGGGATAGGAGATTGATCTCAAGAACATAGGAGAGTTGAGTGTGGTGGTGCATGTCTGTAATTCTAGTACTTGGGAGGCTGAGACACAGGAGGATTGCAGGTTCGAGGACAGCCCCAGCAACTTAGTGAGACCCTCAGCAACTTAGTGAGACCCTGTTTTAAAATAAAAAATAAAAAAGGGCTAAGGGCATAGCTTGGAGGTAGAATGTCCCTGGGTTCAATCCCCAGAACCAAAACAACAACAACCCAAAAAAAACAAAAAGAAAAGAAAAAGTGAATGAGAGAGATAGAGGTAGAGGAGAGAGAGAGAGAGAGAGAGAGAGAGAGAGAGAGAGAGAGAGAGAGAGAGAAGAGAGAGAGAAGAGAGAGAGAGAGAGAGAGAGAGAGAGAGAGAGAGAGAGAGGAAGAAAGAAAGAAAGAAACATGAGAGAACACAGGAGAACAGAGATGCACTTGACTTTCTTGGCTTTTGATAACCACCAATTGCAAGTAGAAGCAGTTAGCAGGTAAAAGTATATCACACTTTTTCTGTGATAGCAATATTTCAGGAGCTTTTGCTTGTTTCCTCTAATCTTTAGTGAAAAAAAAAAGTATTACAGATTGCATTGTGTCTTCCTAAAATCCTCCCTCAAAGTCCTAACCCCTAGACCTCAGAATGTGACCTTATGTGGAGATAGGGTCTTTACAGAGGTGATCAAGTTCCAATGAAGTCATTAGCCCTGATCCATGATGACTGATAGCTGTATAGAAAGGGGAAATCTGGGCGTCTACATAAATAGAGGGGAGAGGACGTGAATAGACTCAGGGAGAAGTCAGCACTCTACATGCCCAGGAGAGAGGCCTCAGAAGAAACCAGCGCTGTTGAATGCTTGATCTTAGACTTCTGGCCTCCAGACCTGTGAGATGTTCAGTTTCTGTTCTTCCAGCCGCTCAATCTGTGGCACTCTGTTATGGCAGCCCTAGCAAACGAATACAATATGTTAAAATAAAAATAGCTGCTGCGGCATGTGTGAAACGCGAAAACATTATGCTAAGTGAAAAAAAAATAGGCTCAAAAGGTCACGTTATTGTATGATTTAATTTACATGAAATATCTAGTATATGTAAATCCATAGAGACAAGAAATTCAGTGGTTGCTGGGGGCTGGGAGAAGGGACACAGGGTATGGCGGCTTGCTGGATAAGGGTCTCTTTTGGGAGTGGTGCAAATGTTCTATAACTACATGGCGGTGATGGTTGGGCAGCATTGTGGATGTACTAAATGCCATTACATTGCATGCTTTAAAATGGTTAATTCTTTTATGTGAATTATATATCAATTAAAAAAGAAAGCAGCCTGTGGGTATCACTGGGGAGATAAGGGCCTCTGTTGAAAAACAGGAGTCCTGAGGACACAGTGTTCCATTCTGCAGCTTGCCTCCTTGGAGTGGGTAGAGGTGCTTTGGACAGGAAGCAGTATAGTGCTGTGAAATTCCCAGGACTAGGGAGAAGAGGTGTCAGAAACTAGTCGGATTAACGTGGTCGTGGGTGTTGGACAGGGCATTGCAGACTGAAGGGGGCAGGAAAGGACTCGACAGCTTCCTGTGTTGTAGTTGTGCTGAGCCTCACAGAGGGAACTGCCTGCCCCCTCGCCCTCCATGCCATCTGGATGCATCTCTGCAGCAGACATGTGGTTCTGGACTTCTTTGGCATATTTTGAAAATCCTTTCTACCTTGGGAAATTTCCAAGGTTTTGAGTCTGGCCTCCCCAGAACGGAAGCCAGGAACTCTTTCCCAAGCTTCCTTGCAACTAGGGCGCAGTGATGCAGATCAAATGTGACTGCCTGAGAACAATCTAGAAGGCAGTGTCGTGAGCAAGGAGGTTCTTTGCAGAATTGGCTCCTCGTAAGGGTGGGAAAACCACCCAGCAGTCAGGAGCAATTGAAGAGGGCCCAGGGTTGGGTCCTGCACACCACCATGGAGGAGAGGTCTGCAGTGCGTGCACATGGCTCTCTGTGCTGCAGGAACAATTCTGGAATGTGATACAGCCTGTGCTCCAGACCAAAGAGCCTTTAGCCTGTGTATGTGAGTTTAATGGCTATTCTCATTTAATGGCTGCCTTGTATATTGGAACAAAATGGGGCCTTGAGCCAAGTGTGTCGCAACACACCTATAGTCCTAGTACTTGGGAGGCTGAGATAGGAGGATCAATTGCAGGTTTGAGGCCAGCCTCAACAATTTATCAAGAACCTCAGCAATTTAGCAAGACTGTTTTAAAATAAAAAGTAAAAACAGAGATGGAGGTGTACCTTGTAGGCAGAACGTCCCTGAGTGTTCAATCCCCAATACCATAAATAAATAAATAAATAAATAAATAAATAAATAAATAAATAGAGAAAGAAAGAAAATAGAGTTTTGTCAGTAAGAACTGTGACTGAGATTGTCCACCTACCCAACGCTAGGCCATCTGCTGGCCTTGAAGGCAGTTCCACATCAAGAACTCCAGTGCCTGTTTGGTCAGAACACCTGCCCTCCCACACAGGCAGACAGTACTTTGTTTTTGCCTACTTTTTTTTTTCTTTCTCCCTGCTTTAAGAATGTCTCCAAACCAGATTCGACCTGGACACCATTTTTTAGACTGAAGAGGATGGACTTCCTAGAGCAGGAATGGAAAACACATTCCATTTATTCTACAAAATGTTATGTTAGCAAGATGTTATCTTGCTAAACCTGGTGTTATAGTTTGGATTTTTTCGTTTTCTTTTTCTTTCTTTTTTTTTTTTTGGTACTGGGGATTGAACCCAGGGACATTCTGCCTCTGAGCTACACTGTCCTTTTTTAAATAGAGCCTCACTAAGTTGTGGAGGGTCTCACTAAGTTTCTGAGACTGGCCTCAAACTTGCAAGGCTCCTGTCTCTATCTCCCAGGTATTGGGATTACAGGCACGTGCCGCCACACTGGGCTTATAGTTGATATCTTGACGGTCTCCTCAAAAGGCTTTCCCCTCCAGCTTAGTACTGTGGGGAGATGGTGGACCCTTTAGGAAGTGTGGCCTAGAGGGAGGAATTTAGGTTGTTGGGGCGTGCCCTCCAAAGGAACTGTGGACCCTGGTCTCTTCCTCTTTCACATTGTTTTTCCTTTCTGGGCAGGAGGTGAGAGATTTGGCTCCACAATGCACCCTGCTATGATGCACTGCCTTGGGTGTGGAACCTGAAGAAGTCAATCTCACCAGGCATGGTGGCACTCACCTGTAATCCCAGTACATGAGAGGCTGAGACAGGAGTATTAAGGGTTTGAGGACAGTCTCAGCCATTTAGCAAAACCCTCAGCAACTTAGACCCTATTTCAAAAATAACTAAAAAGGGCTGGGGCGTAGCTTGGAGGTAGAATGCTCCTGGGTTCAATTCCTAGTCCAAAAAAAAGGAAGTCGATTTCATAGAAACAGAGCTTACAAAGGTGGTTAGCAGATGCTGGGGGGCAGTGCGGGGAGGAAGGCTGGGGAAAGGGAAGATATAGATCAAAGGGTATAAAATTTCAGCTAGACTGGAGAGGTGATGAATATGTGGATGGACTGGGGACATTTTTATTGGGAAATATCTTTTTTCTCATCTTTGTATCTGCTGTAACAACAGCTGTTTCTGCTCAGGCCACACCTGCATCCAACCGAGTGTCTCTGTGGCCCATGAGGACACAGAGGTAGTTGATGCTAGGCCTGATCTGGGCTGTGGAGGAGGAAGATGGTGTGGAGAGCAGAGGTCAGCCCTGGAGTGGAGCGCATTGGGGTTGCTGGCGCAGCACTTCCTCTTGGGAAACAGGCTCTCTCTCCCAGCTCTAATGGTGCCACCACGTTCTTTGGTCACATGGCTCCACCCTTCCCTGCTCCCTGGCTACAATTTGTCCCTGAGTGAGCCCCTCATAGCAACAAGGATGTTGCCTCCTTCCTTGGAATACCTGAGTGTGTGAGGTCTTTGCCTTAGGAGTGTTTAAAGAGTAACAAACACATTAGTGTCTTGGGAGCTAGTTGCATCTATGTTCCCACCAAGTGTGGAAATCCTGGCAGCAGGGAGCAGGGCCAAAATAAAAATGTAGAGAACAGCAGGGAGAAAGAAGCGAGGGGAGCCCCATCTTGGGTTCTAGAGAATTCTGAGACCTGTTTTCACACCCCTTCTCCCTCAAGGCTGGTTTGTCCAACTATTCCTTGGGCCAAAAAATCCCTCTCTGTGCCTAAGTCAGTTCACACTGAGTTTCCCTCACTTGCAGACCAATGCTGCCTACACAGGCCTGGGCCAGGAGGGCGTGGGTGCATCTATGTCTCCCTGGGTTCTACCCAGAGGAGCTGATAATGAGGGCAGCTGAGCAATCAGGGTGCCATGAGCCAAGCTGGGAGAGAGTAAGCCGGATATGATATTTCCCCTGGCTCCACAGTAGCAACACTCCTACAGATGTCCCGGAACCTTTCCCAGTGGTGCTCTGGTATGCAGAAACCATGCTGTTAACCTTCAACCTAAAGCTGCTCCCCAAGCCCCTGGGCCTCCCCTACTCCAGCACCACCACACCTGTGCTCACAGACCCCGGGCTTGTGAACAGCGGGTTGAGCATCACCTCCCTGAGCCTCGGTTTCCCATCTGTGTAATAGAATAACACTCTTCTTTCTTTTTCTCTTTGGCACTGGGACTTGAACCCAGGGTCATTCTACATCCAGGCTATACACCTAGACCTTTTTTTAAATTTTTCATTTTGAAACAAGGTCTCTCTAAGTGGTTGAGGGCCTTGCTAAGTTGCTGAGGCTGGCTTAGAACCTGCAATCTTCCTGTCTCAGCCTCCCAAATACTAGTATTATAGTTGGGAGTGTACCACCAGACCCCGCTGGATAATATTTTCTCTGCAACTCCCCATAGCATTGTGGTCAGGAAGCCAGGAGACAGACTGTGGGAAGTGCGCGTGTAATAAATGTCAGCTCAGGGATCAGGCTGACACTTATAGAGACCACGCGAAGCCAAGTGACTGCATGAAGTCAGAGAGCCAGAGAGAAAAATCACCATCCTCTATGGCTGAGGCTTTTCAACACATCTGCCAGCTGGACCCAGCCCCGGGGCTCCCCTGGCACCTTCTGATTGGGGACCTTTGACCCACTTTGAAAACCTGAAAAGCCAAGCACTTTCAACTTGTGGATGTGCCTTGACAGCTCTTTTCCTGGGCTCTGCCTGACTCTTTCCTCCCATTCTTCCTTCCTTCCTTCCTTCCTTCCTTCCTTCCTTCCTTCCTTCCTTCCTTCCTTCCTTCCTTTTTTCCTTCTTCCACCAAATAGTAACTAAGACCTGAGCTTTGCCCAGTACTGCCAAGGCCCCATTCAAGGTACAGGGGTTTGGGAAGTAAGACAAGCAGGAGATAGAATCCTCCCACTCTTCCTCTTGGTATTTTGAGGACTTGAGCAAGGTACTTACTGTCTTTGAGCCTCTCTGTTTTCTTGTCTATGAAATGGTGATTAAAAAAACAAAACAAAACAAAAAAAACAAAACCTCCCTCCTAGTTGTGTTGCAATGATTAGATTAAAGCCTGCCTGTCACTGGCTTCCTGACACTTAGTATACCATCCATCTTATTGATTACCTCCTGGAGTCTTAATGTCCTCATCTGTAAGCGGGGGTGGGGGGTGGCTATAATCTGGCTTGCAGTCTCATCATGTGAGTTACATGAGTCCCTGCAGGCAAAGCACTCCTAATAGGGCTGGGGCTGGGCATATTCTCAAGGGTTCAATGTCAGCTTTCTCCGTGTGTGTGTTGTGTGTGTGTGTGTGTGTGTGTGTGTACTCACACGTGTGCATGCATGCTACTGGAGATTGAACCCAGGACATTCTACCTATAAGCTATACCTCCAGCCCTATTTTTCTTTCCCCTCCCTCCCTCCCTTCCTTCCTTTCTTTTCTCTCTCTCTCCCTTTTCCTTCCCTCCCTTGCTCCTTCCTTCTTTCCCTTCTTCCTGCACTGGGGATTGAAACCATGGGTATCCTACCTCTGAGCTATACCCCCAGACCCTTTTTATTTTTTAACTTTCAAACAGGGTCTTGTTAAGTTGCTGAGGCTGGCCTTGAACATGCTATCCTCCAATCTTGGCCTCCCAAGAATTGTGCGCCACCATGCCTGGCATTAGGTCCCTCCTTTATCCACTAGGCTGAGACCCTCCAGCTATCCCACTTCCCTGGTCCTGGTATTTGAACTCAGTGCTGCTCCCCCACCCCTGTCACCCCTCCTTTTCTCTCTCTGATTTTCCATTGTGCATGGAAAAATGCAGACTAGCTTTTCAGTAAATATTCCCTTTAGAAAGGCTGCAGAAAACTGTCCTGGGCAGACAGAGCTGCTCAGAGTGATTTAAGAACTAATCGTGGGAGAGAAGCTGCCATGTTAAACTCAGTGGGGCCTCCCTTGGAGATGTTCAATATTTAATGCATCCTGAACATCTTTCTGGAGCCACTAAATATTTTAACTTTACAACCAGATGAACAGGAAATGCCCGTGACAGGCCGGAGGGAACCTACAAAGAATTATTTCCTATTGCCTATTGTCACCAGGGTTTGCTGAGCCTGCCTCAGTCCCAGTCTCAGCCATGAGGACGCAGAAGTGGGCTTTTCACTGGGTCCAGCTATTGCGTCAAAGTTATACTTGTCACTTGATTCAGCACGTGTGCAAATGACGTCGAGACAGTGTGGCTGATACCACAACTCTCTAATGAAATGCATTGAATCTTCTGCAAAGCGATCAGTTCCATCCTGGTTTAGCGAAAGATGATGATGAGTTAGTGTTAATACAGCCAGAAGGCTGCTATTTGCATATGTAAAATGAAGCTAGTACATGGATAAAATAGAAGTTCAAAATGAAATACTTCTTAACAAGCAAAATGGTTAATGAATTTAGACACATTATCAAGCAGGTAAGTTTGATGACTAATTGAAATAGACCATTTTAATTGGTTGTGCAGAACCAAAATCCGTATTGAAGGTTGCAGGAAACTTCAGAAGCTCATCCATCACCTCCTCCTTCTGTTAATACTGGGATCACTCCTGGCATGAATCTCAAGCCCTGCTCTTAGGATGGTCAGCTTTCATGGACCAGGGGGGAGGTGGTGACTCTGTTCTTGCAGAGGGCAGGTCATCAGCCCTGAAATCCAGCTCTGCTTCATCTCAAAATGAGCCCTCTAGAGATATTATCACAAAACCTGGATGCTAATCTTATTCTTCATGGATTCGGCCTGGGAAAGTCAATTAAGAACCTCAGTTGTGGACTGAAGTTGGTGGAACTCTCTGGGAGAGGCCTCAGGCTTGTGATAGTAGTGGCAGAGAATCACCCACTCTGTCCTTCTCACCAATCCCCATCTCCAAACCCTATAGAAGCTCAGTGAGGTTATATACCCCCTGGGATGATTGATTTTGCATCAACTTGGTGAGTCTATGGTACTCAGATACTTGGTCAAGCATATTCGAATGTTGCTGTAAAAGTTTTTCTTTCCTCCCTCCCTCCCTCCCTCCCTCCCTCCCTCCCTTCCTTCCTTCCTTCCTTCCTTCCTTCCTTCCTTCCTTCCTTCCTTCCTTCTTTTCTTCCTTCCTTCCTTCCTTCCTTCCTTGTTCATTCCGTCCTCCCTCCCTCCCCTCCTCTCTTTTACATGAGATTGACATTTAAATCAGTAGACTTCCAGTAGAGCAGATTCCCCTCTGTCAGTCTGTTTTCTGTGGCTATGACAGAATACCACAACTGGGTAATTTATAAAGAGCAGAGCCAGACAGTGGTGCATGCCTGTGATCCTAGTACTTGAGAGGCTGAGACAGGAGGATCATAGGCTCAAGATCAGCCTCAGTAACTTAGTGAGACCCTGTTTCAAAATAAAAAAATAAATATGGTTGGGGGTGTAGCTCAGAGGTAGAATGCCCCTGAGTTCAATCCTCAGTATCACAAAATAAAATAAAATATAAAAATTAAAATAAAAATAAAGAGCAGAGATTTATTTCTTATACTTCTGGAAGCTTGAAGGTCTAAGAGCATGGTGCCAGTGTCTGGTGAGGGCCTTCTTGCTGCGTCACAACATGGTGGAGGGCATCAGATGGCAAGACACAATGAGCATGCCAGCTCAGGTCTCTCTTCCTCTTATAAGTCTGATAATTTCATCATGGGGCCCCACCCTCATGAGTTCATCTAACTCTAATTACCTCCCAAAGACCTCACTTCCAAATACCTGTGAATTCAGGGATTATCCTTCCAATATATCAATATTTGGGGGACATACTCAAACTATAGTGCATGCTACACATGGATGGGTCTTATCTAATCAGTTGGAGGTCTTCAGAGAAAAACTGACCTCCCCAGAGAAAGAGGTAATTCTGCCAGCAGACTACTGCAACGTCAAACTGCAATGTCAACTCTTCCTGGGTCTCCAGTCTGCTAGCCTCTTTTCAGGTTTTGAACTTTCTCGCCTCTGCAATTGCATGAGTCAACTCCTCAGACAACCTCAATCTGTCTCTCTTCCCCCTCTACATATATGTCTGGATATGTGTGAGAGCATGTGTATGTGTGTGCATATGAAGAAATTCCAATTGGTTCTCTTTCTTAGGAGGTCCAGACTAATATGCTACTTAAGATTTAGGGGAGTCAGATGTGGTGGTGCACACCTGTAATCCCAATATTTGGGAGGCTGAGACAGAAGGATTGCAGGTTCTGCAACTTAGGGAGACCCTGGTTAAAAAAAAGATTTAGGAGCTCATTTATTTAAATTGAGTGTCTCAGGAGCAGCCCATGAGCCAGGTGATCCATCTACTTTCAGTCATAAGGGAAATGCCAGCAACACTAAGGTCAATGGCTTCCTTAGTCATCTTGAATGGGGAAGAGAAGGGATTACTCGCAACCATATAATGGGCAGTATAGATTCTTCCCACCAGCACAACAGGGTCTCCTTGGGTCTCATGCCTCCCTTGGCATTGTAGGGGAACACTGTGCACTGAATGGCTTGGACTAAGAATTGGGAAATCACTACCCATGGGACCGAGACCAGCTCCCCACCTCCTTTTGTATGGCCAACAAACCATACATGAATGGTCTTTGCATTTTAAATGGTTGAGGGAAAACCCAAAGAGGAATATTTTGTGACACATGAAAATTATATGAAACTCAAATTTCATAAAGCTTTACTGAAACATAGCCACACCCACTCTTTTTCATGCCGTCTGTGGTTGCTTTCTTGATACAATGGCCGAGTCGATTAGTTGCAACAGAGACCAGATGATCTACAAACTTAAAGCATTTACTATCATGGTACCCATTAATCCATCTCTCCCCATGTTCTCTTCTATCCTTCCCAGCCTTTGGAAAACACTATTCTACATTCTCATCCTACAAGTTCAGCTCTTTTAGATTCCCATGTGAATGAAATCATGTGGTCTGTCAGTGCCTGGCTTATTTCACTTAACGTTATGATCTCCAGGCCCATCCCTCTTGCCACAAATGACAGGATTTCATTCTTTTGTAGATAGGAATAATGAGTTCTGGTGTATTATTACACAGAAGGGTAATTATAGTTAACAATGTTGTATTGTATAACACAAAAATAGCTAGTAGAGAGAATTTTGAATGTTCTCATCACAAAGAAATGATAAATACTGGAGGTGATGAATAAATGAAATATCCTGGGTAGATCATTATACAATGTATACCGGTACCAAACTGTACTCCATAAATGTGTACAGTTATTATCTTCCAGTTAAAAGCATAAATTAAGTAATTAAAATATTTACTCTCTGTTCCTTTACAGAAGAAGTTTGTCTACCCCTGGCTTACACTTGCTGCTGTCTATGCATGTCTAGAGCTGGAAATGAGGGACTGGATGGATTTTATCAAAGGAAAGAAAAGGGAATTCACACAGTATAGGAAATTAATAGTGTTCAATACACTTTGAGCAAGTTATTTGGTGTCTCTGAGATTCAGTTTCCCCATCTGCAGGTGTAGAGTATAGAGGAATATATTAGGGAGGAATTGCTGAGAATTCGGGAGAAGGCATGAAGACATGACTGACTTAAAAATTCAAGGAATGGATGGAGGGATGGTTGAATGGATGGTTGGATGGATGGATGGATGGATGGATGGATGGATGGTAGATAGACAGATCGATGGATGGACGGATGGATGGACGGATGGATGGAAGGATGGATGGATAGATGGATGGATACAGTCAAAGGTGAGGATGGGAAGATGAGCTGACCCACACATATTATGAAAAGAATTCTGGCTTTATTCTGCAGTCAAGCATGAGCCTATGAAAGGCTTTAAGCAGGCAGTGACAAGGTGACATTTGCATTTGAGAGAGATATCATGACATTTTGTGGCTGGCTAGAGCAGAAAGGTCATTTGGTCGGAGAGCAAAAGGAATGAAATGCCTTGTGAAGGGGGGAAGAGAAACAGAGTGGGAAATCATGAAGCTGCTCTCTCTTTAACCTTTCTCCCTGAGAGGAAAGAGACTCAGAAGAGAACTCCAGGGATGAGCAATGGGATTACAGAAGTGAAGCACATTCATTGTAACCTGGGAAAATTGGCACTGAGCACAAGACCAGGAGGCTGTGTCCAGCATGGTCCTTGGGCTAAGATGCTAATGGGGGGGTGCAGGACATAGGAGACCTGGGGAGAGAACATAAAGAACTCATCTCAGACACTGTAGGTTCTAATATGACCCTGCCACTACCTTGCTGTGTGACTTTCTGTCTTATCTGCAAAACTGCTCAGAAAAGCACTCTTTCCAAGGGTATACTTTCATGGACCACATTAATGGTCTAGAAGAGGTGGATTCAAGTTTGGGGAGACCTGAATTTGAAAGAATTAGAGAGTTATCTTTCAGGAAAAGAAATGACAGTGATTTCCTTCCTTCCTTCCTTCCTTCCTTCCTTCTTTCTTTCCTTCCTTCCTTCCTTTCCTAAGAATTGAACCCAAAGCCTTGTGCATATTATGCAAATGCTCATTACTGAGCTACACTCCCATACAACCTTTATTACATTTTTCTTGAAGAGAGGATAGAAAGATAATTTCAGCCCTTGAGATAAAAACTTATTTTTAATGATTAATAATCTGCAGAAGAAGAGAGATTCCCTCCACAGCTATAATTGTTTGTAGGTCTATGAACATAGGGATTACAAAATATTCTATTTGGCATGATTCCAATCAGAAAGAAATGCATAAGGATAGGGTGTGTTTGCAGCTGTGTGCACTATATCGTTGACACAATTAAAACAAGAGGATTTATAGTGTTGACTATGTGTCAATAAAAACTGTACTCTCTGCTTGTGCCATCACCTACCTGATGTAAGACACACCTTGCACCCACATATTTTACACCTGATTTCTATGCTGTTGCTCACATAATTCTGATGCTATATCAGCTTCCAGGTGAGCCGTGTGCTTTGGGATATTCTTGAAAGCAGGTGACTGTGAATCATGTATATACATTCCATCAAACCAAAGCCAAATGCATCTCAGCTGCCCCTTGGCTGGACCCAGAAATTCAGTTAAACCATATTGAGACAAATAGTTATCCTCGAAAGAAAAATCACATTAGTTCTGTATTGCGCATAAATACTCTAAATGAAGTCCACATGGATGTGAAGACCTAACCTGTGTTAGTCAGCTCTCCATCACTATAAGAAATACCTGAGATATTCAACATATGAAGAAAAAAGGTTTATTTGGGATCATTGTTTTGGAGGTTTCAGTCTATGATCAGTTTGCCCTGTTGCTTTTGGACCTGTGACAAGGCAGAACATCATGGTGAAACTAAGTTGTTCACCTCATGACTGGAAACAAAAAATATAGAGAACGAGGAAGGGGTGGGGAAGAAAAGTCTCAGAGCCAGAGGTTGACTTAATTTGCTTGTGATGTTTGGTTAAGGAAAAAGGGTAGTGGTAGGAATAGATTGTACTTCCAGATTTGTTCAGCACAAGATGCATTTGATTTCTGAGGACCTAAGTTGACCCCTTTGAAGGCAGCCGTACTGAGTTGTGATGGTGAATTTCATGTAACAACTTGATTAGGTTAAGGGGTGCCCAGATAACTCAAAACATTATTTCTAAGTGTGTTTGTGAGGATGTTTTTGGAAAGATTAGGATTTGAACCAGAAAACTGGGTAAAGCATTGTGGGTAAGCATCATCTAATCTATTGAGAGTGGTAAGGTGGGAGAGGTGGGTGTGTGCCCTCTTTTATTGGTTTGGAACATGCTTCTTCTGCCTCTGGACATCAGAGCACTGAGTTCTTAATCCTTCACACCCAAACTGAATTTTACTACTTTCTTTCCTGTTGAGCCAGTTGGAAGACAGGAGATCATGGGACCTCATGACCCCTATAGTTCTCATAATAAATCTCCTCTTATCTTTCTCTCTGTATATTTATACTACTTGCTGTGTTTAGAGAAAGACAATCAAACAAGTGTATTTGGAAAGCACTGAGAAAAACACAAATCACCTTTGTGATTGTTCTCTACCAAATTAAACACAGTAAAAAATCATTTCCTCCAGGCATTGTGGCACATGCCTGGAATCCCAGTACTTGGGAGGCTGAGACAGGAGGATTGCAGGTTCCAGACCAGCTTCAGCAACATAGGGAGATCCTCAGCAACTTAGTGAGACCCTGTTTCAAAATTAAAGATAAAAGGGGCTGGGTGTAGCTTGGAGGAAGAATGTCGCTGAATTCTATCTCCAGTACAAAAAAAAAAAAAAAAAAGAATCAGTTGCAATGGGAGAATGCCTAAGCTGTGGCATATGGTATTATTTTTTCATTTGTTTGTGGTAACTTCATGGTCTTGGTCTTTGGTACATCTTTATATGTTTGAACCAGCTCAACCCACTCCACAAGTGTCTGGAAGGGCAGACAGGTACAACTCATTATCAGAAATAAAATAATATATCACCCAGTGGTGAAAAGGCACAGCCCAGTTTATGATGAAATTCATTTAGTCACTTTCCCCATTGCATTCTCTTTCTACATCTCTCTCTCTGGAGGAACAGACAGAAAGTTCATGAAGGCAATTCTCTGTCTGTCTCGAGAATATTGTCTAGCATCAACTGGATAACAATGGTTGCTGAATTAAGCTGGCTGGGGGTTGAGGATTTAGCTTAGTGGTAGAGTGCTTATCTAGCATGCACAAAGCCCTGGGTTTGATCCTTGGCCTTTTAAAAACCAATGCGAAAAAGTATTAAAAAAAACCCAAACAAACATAAAACCTGAGCTGGCTGGGTATGACTGTCTTCGGTCTCTTATCTCCCCCTCTTCCCTAGTCTTCCTTCCTCTTTTCTGCTCATTGCCCTTCCATCCTGCTCCACCCTTTGTCCTTCCCAGCAGAAGACCTGCATCCGTTACAGGTATTTACAGCATCTACACATATATTTATGCAAACACTGCCTGACTCTTGTAGCACACCTCGTATCCTGCTCACAAAATGCCTCTATTATTATCATCTTTGCCAATGGCCTCTATAGACAAGGCTCAAGAGACAGAGTGAAGAAAAAGCCAAAGGATATAAAAGAACCTTGTTCTATCAGAGGCGTTTCATATGAATTTGGGAGAGTGCGTATTATGTGTATCTAGTCTGCTGCCTTAGAAGCCTTCTGGTGTGTTGTTGCTCCAAGAGAAGGAGCATTGTTGATTTTTTTCCCTCCTTGCCCCTGGCCTTTTGAAAAGGATGCACTATAGGTGGATGCAGAGGGCTTTAGCTGACTTCATGAACTATCTGTCGTGCCCAAATCACAGATTCTTATCTTGGCTGGGAGTCTCACAGCTAGGTGCTGTTTAGCTGGGAGACAGCGATTGTTTCAGGCAGAGATTCCCTTGCATGGATGGAAGAGGACAGGATCGCCTATGTTTAGCTTCTTGTGTAGGTAGGAGGTCTAAGGCTTAGAGTGATAATGAGTGGGAGGTTCAAAGTGGCATTTAGAGAGAAATCCTTTAGGAATGGCAAGATAAGTAATAGATGCTGCTCAAGTGTCCACAATCCTACCTCTCCTGGAAGGCTTATTTACCCACTCAGATTACATCGATCTTGTCCTTCTCCCAATTGGAGGTTACTCTTACAGTTATCTGAAAGCAATCACAGACTTGCAGTAAATATATATCATTTAGATCCTTTTGATTGCTTCGGGTTCAGTACAACAGGTCCCAACTGTACTTGGTGTAAATTCCAGCGGCTCAGCCTAGCATTAAGATCCTGCTACCATGTGACATGAACCAATTTCCTAGTCTTACCTGTGACATGGACATACCTGGCTCCTCCGTTTGCTCTAGTTGGTGGGATCCTTGTCCTTCAAACATGCTCTTTTTCCACTGGGATGTTTCTCTCCTTCTCTGCACATTAAAAGTTGATTCTCATTCCTAGTCCAGCTCAGCTCTCATCTCAATTCCTCTAGTGAATCCTTTCCTGACCACCTCCTTGAAAATAAATCTGTTCTTCTCTCAAAATCTGTAGGCTTAAGGAGCCAAGTGAAACTTTTTAGGGTGATGAAAATGTTTTCTTTTTGGTACTGGGAACTGAACCCAGGGGTGTTGTACCTCCAAGCTATACCCCCCCACCTTATTTTATATTTTGACACAGGTGCTCACTCAGTTGCTGAGGGTCTTGCTAAGTTACTGAGGCTAGTCTCAAACCTATAATCCTCCTGTCTCAGCCTTGCAAGTACTGGGACTACAGACATGTGTCATCACACCCAGAGAAAATGTTCTCTCTGTTGATTTTAGTGGCGATTACACAAATATACACAATTGTTAAAACATTCTTAACTGCACACTTAAAGGATGAATTTTATTATAGGTAAATTTTATCTCAACAAAGCTGGGGAAATGAAAATAATGATGTCATCCATTGCTGGGGCCACTTCTTTAACAATACACTTATTAAGTTTGTGTTGAGACCTTGGTTTCCTTACATGTACAACTGGGAAGCCAAGAGATAGGGACAACCAAAGTATGATTTTGGGCAACCAAACTAAGGAATCTTCTGGAAAAAGAATCAAACCAGGCCCCTTGTGGGGTTCTAATGCCCACAGATCAAGGTGGGAAATGGAAGGTTGAGAGGTGAGGTAGAAAATAGAAACAGGTTACAGAAAGAGACTGCAAGGTGCAGAAAGAGTATTCAACCAAAGGGAAAAATGAGTTTGTTTCAAAGAGTGAGACTCAGTGGTAGGGCCTGTGGCTCAGAGGGGAAGGTGGTGTCTTGTTTGGGTGTAGTGGTCTGACTGTCCCACCAGCCTGGTCTGCATTGGGTTGGATCATCTCCCTAGCTGAGAACTGCAGGTTACTCTGTGTTGTCCTCCACATTCACAAACCCATGAGCTTGCAGGTGCACACTGGATGCTTAGTGAAACATCATTGATTGATTGATTGATTGATTGATTCATTCATTCATTCATTTCTGAAGGTTAAAATCTCTCAGATTCCCAAAGCTGTACTATCAAATATGCAGAATACCCATGCATTTTCGTGCAGGAAAAATGCCACCAGGAACATGGCAGGTGGCTCACAGAGCCATGAACAGCCTGAAATAAATCACCACTGTACATATATTTTAAATCTGACTAAACTTACAAGGCCACTAAGAAATATTGTACTGATCTATGGAAACTTTAGTTTTAAAGAGCTTTCTTCAATTAACAAATACGATTTATTTTCCTTTTGGTTGTAAAAGAAAAAGGAAGGAAGAAAAAAAGGAGAATTAAAGAATTACTTAAGGCTTTTGCACTGTCTGTACATTAAGAGTTTCAGTCCTAATTTGGTGATACCCTTGGGTGTTTATAATTTTTCTCAGAGTTGTCATGGTATCATTAAAATATGATCAAAACAAAATAGATGCTAATTAACATATAGAATTCTGTTTTATATTCTCAGAGTGTTTTCTTCTTTAAGAATTAATTTTATCAAAGTCATGCATGGATCTAGTTTTTAAAAATCAAACAGTACTAATGGGCTTATAATGAGAAGCAGCATTCCGCCTGGGGCTGTAGCCCCCCTAGTCTTGCTCTCTGGAGGCAATCCCTGCCTACTCTTTTAGCTATTTCTTCCAGTATTTATCTCTATATTTCTAAATAATATGTGTAACAGGACATTAAACAGATTTTTGCTTTGGTCTCAGAACTGTAGCAATAGCCTGAAAGCTGAAAATAATAGGTGCTAAGAACTCCCACAGCTTGCGGAGAATTGACAAATGATAAAGTTCATCTCCCAAGATCTTACTAACATGTAGCAGAAATAATAAGATAACACTTACATAGTGCTTACCATGTCCCACATCATAGATTTATTGATCATTTAACTATTGCAGTGACCCTATGAAGTGGAGATTGAGCATTCCTAGCCCAAAAATGTAAAATCTGATAAGCGCCAAAATCCAAAGCATTTTGCGTGCCAACACAATGCCACAAATGGAAACTTCCAGACCTGACCTTTTGTGATGAATTGCAGTATAAAATTCAGATGCACTAAAAATATTGTATAAAATTACCTTCAGGCTATATGTCTGAGGTGTATTGTCAGCGTAAATGAATTTTGTGCTCAGAATTGAGTCCCACCCTAAAATACCTAAGGTATCTCAAAATATATTTGAGATTATATTTGGAATATATACTTGGGAATACATACAAATATTCCCAAATCTGAAAAAAATCCCCAAACCCGAAACATTTCTGGCCCCAAGCATTTCAGATAAGGAATATTCAACCTGTACCGTTATTTTACAAACCAGATGTATCTGTCATCATTCTTGCAGCCATAATCTAAATATCTGACCATAACTTAGAAAAAAGAAGATTTATTTTCTTATGGTTTGGGGCTCAGTCCATATGAGGCTGGGGATTGTGTGTCTCAGGGCATGGTGGTGGGAGGTAAAGGAAGAGCACATGGGCTGTATTCTTTACATCATGGAGGCCAGAAATCAGAGAGCGAGAGAGTGAGAGAGCGAGAGAGAGAGAGAGAGGAAGGACCCTTTATATAATTCCCAATGCCTCACTAACAGGGACCTACCTCCAGTCACATCCTACTGGCCTGGGTCTTCACTCAGATAAATTCGCTACAATGGATTTATCCATTGCTGGGCTTAATAAATGAGCTCTTTAGGGAAGATTTCATATCTACTATAACACTAGGTAACTAAGGATTTGAGGTGTTAGTTAATTCTGTGCAGGGACAGACACAGATGTCAATCTTGGGTGATCTCTGGATTACATGATACCACCACCCACCTGTCTATTCTATTCTATATTAAGAACTCTGGAAAGATCTTGGGAAACATAACTTGGAGGGAGAAACCAACATCTTCCCTCTTCACTTTCTCTTGCACCCTCCCCATTGTAGCTCCAAACCAAGAAATGAGGTGGGGATTCCAAGTAGAGACTGGGGTACCTGTGAGAAGGGGAGACTGGCATCTCATCCCTCTGATGGATACCTGTTTTGCTGCAGACTGGCTGACTGCCCTCATTGCCTACTTCAGCAGGGGGAGAGAAGAATAAGAGCTAGGTGCGAATTGGGGCGTGGCAAGGACCAAGAGGTGCCTGGAAAGTTAACCAGGCTGGAGTCATCTTGACATTCTGTTAGGAGGCACACAGTAGCAAGAGGCCAGGGTTTGGGTTGGGTGGGTCAGAAGAGGTAAACCTGGTGGTGACAATGTTCCTGAGAGCCTTTGATAGAACTTATATAAGTGCCCTTTGAGCAAATAAGCCCGGAGGTTCTAGACACATTGTCAATATCTAAGTCCAGGCAATGCCACCTACGAGGTTGCAGTAGCATAAAGATACTTATCCCCTTACTCTGATCCCCACTTCCTGACAAAGATGGAGCAGGGTAAAATTGCCAACATGTCTCCTCCTTACTCTGGAATTCTTGGCTGAGGCACAGCTGGAGAGGGGAGAGAAGGAGAACATTCAATGAGATCTAAGACTAGAGTTTTAAAAAATGAACGAAGGTGGGTTAGGACACATGAAACTAACCTCCCTCTTTCCTTCCCTCCCTTCATTCTTTTCTTGGTACTGGGAATTGAACCTAGCACTGCTCTACTACCAAGGTATACTCTCAACCCTTTTTAATTTTTATTTTGAGTCAGGGTCTTGCTAAGTTGCAGAAGCTAGCCTCAAATCTTCAATTCTCCTGTGTTCACTTCCTAAGTACTGAGATTACAGGAGATTACAAGTGTGCACCTCTATTTTGGGCCACATATCATGTCTTCCTTAAAATGACCAAAAAGCTATGGGATCTGGCAGAGGGGTTATTAAGCAATAGAAAAATGAAATTCAATATAGCACAGTTGAAGATAAAGATCAGAGGAAAATAAGATGATCTCATATTTATGCCCTCATTCTTAAACTGAGAGGTTATAGTTTTTAATAGCAGACTTTTTCTTAGCCAAATACCTATGGTTTTTACTGTTTCCTGTTGATCAATCAATTTAAATATTTTCTATTGTCTTTCTTGCAATACAAAAAATAAGTTAATCTTTTTTGTGCTTCCCAAAATACACATAAACCTTTCTTCCCCACCCTCCCAAACAGATGTGTTAAAAAATCAGTCATAAAATTTTATATTATTATGTCTATCTAAGTATTGTTCATGAATGGACCATACTTTTACTGTGATTATAGTGCCTCTCCTGGAAATGTGGGGGGATGTGTAATTACTTTATTTTTCATTTTCACTGTTTCCTGTGTACCCATCTTTGAGTTTTACCATCAGACTTGTCAGTTTCCTATATATGTTTTTTTTTCTCCCATGATTATCACTCATGTGAGATCTTTAAATTATTGCTCTCCCACAAACTACAGTTTTCTGTCCCACAAGTTCAATCTTAATTCTTGTTCATTGACTCTGTTGCCCAGCAGTTATCCTGACACGTTCCTTGGTCAATTTCCTGAGTTGGATGTAATTTTAGTTTTCTTTAATTTCATCTCTCTCACCCTCCCTCTTTTCCTCTTTCTATCTTTTGTCATTATATGTCTGGGAATATAATAGTTTCATATTTTTTGCTTATATAGTGGGGCAAATATTCAAGAATAGTCTTAAATTTGGATCTCTTCTTAAAGTAGAGAACGAGACAAGAACATGCATTTAGGTAGTTATTGGGAATCTTCCAGGGAACTGGAGTGAAGGACTGAGTGCACTAAGGAAAGAGGGAAAAACAAAGAGAAGACGGTTGATTGAGTTGGTCCTTGCTACAAATGACTTGTACCAACACGATCTGCTAAAGAATATATGTGTTACCCTTTGAATAGTTGATACCACTGTGAAAAAAATCAGTTATCCACAGATGGATGAGACTATTTCTTGACTCTTAGTTATATTCCACTGGTCTATTATTATGAGTAACACTTTTTATTATTGTAGCTTTTAGCAAGTTTTTCAATTGGGAGGTGTGAGTCCTTCAACTTTGTTCTTCTTTTTAAAAATTGTTCTGGCTATTTTAGGCTCCTTGAAATCCATATGAATTTTAGGACTATCTTTCTAGTGTGTGTGTGTGTGTGTGTGTGTGTGTGTGTGTGTGTGTGTGTGTGTTACTGGGGATTGGACCCAGGGCATTCTACTTCTGAACTACATCTCCAGCCCTATTTTTAAGTTTTTATTTTGAAATAGGATCTCACTAAGTTGCTGAGGCTGGCTGTCAATCTGTGATCCTCCTGTCCCAGCCTCCCAAGTACTGGGATTGCAAGCATGTGCCAATGTACCACCATGCCTGGCTTTTCTTTCCAGTTTCTAAAAAAAAAGAAAAGCCATTGGAATTTTGATAGGGATACCAAATCTGTAGATCTCTTTGGGTGATATTGACAGCTTAATAACATTAAATCTTCTTGTCCCTGAATGTAGGATGTCTTTAATTTCTTTCAGCAATATTTTGTGGTTTTCAGTGTAATGTCTTCACTTCCTTGGTTCAATGCATTCCTAAGTGTTTTATTCTTTTGATGCTGTAGTAAATGGAATTTATTTCTTACATTCCTTCTTGGGACTTTTTATTGTAGGTATACAGAAACAGAATTGATTTTTTGTGTTAATCTTATAGCCTCAAACTTGGCTGAATTTGTTTATTAACTCTATTAGCTTTCCTGTGGAATCTTTGGGATTTTTCTTTATATAGAAATATGTTATATATGTTGTCTGCAAAGTGAGATAATTACTTATTCTTTTCTTAATTAGACTTATTTTATTTTTCTTATCTAACTACTCTACCAAGAGCTTCTAGCAGTAGCAGTGAAAGCAGGCATTCTTGTATTTTCCTGATCTTATGAGGAAAAAATGATGTTAGTTGTTGGTTTTCATTAAATGTATTTTTATCATATTGAGAACAATGCTCCTTATATTAATGGTTTGTTGATTTTTTTTTCAAATGAGGAGAAAGGGTTGAATTTTGTCAAATATTTTTCCTGCATCATTTGAGATGATCACACTTACTTTTCCTCTGTTTTATTAATTTAATGCATTACATTGATTTTCTGATGTCTAACCACCCTTTCATTCATGGAATACATTTCACATAGTCATGGTGTACAATCCTTTAAATATACTGTTGGATTTAGTTTTCTAAATTTTGTTGAGGGTTTTTGTATCTATATTCAAAAAAGTAACTGGTCTATAGTTTCATTTTTATGTGATTACTTGGGCTTTTTTATCCTTTTTATTTTTCAGCTTTCAGGTTAATGCTAGTCAGAATAAGTTAGTAAGTGTTGCTATCGCTTCTATTTTTATGAAGATTTTGAAGAATTTCTTCTCTAAATGTTTGGTAGAATTTACTAGTGAAGACATTTTTAGGGGGAGGGCCTTGACTACTAATTCACTCTCTTTACTCGTTATAGATCTCTGGAGATTCCCTATATCTCCTTAAGTCTGTTTAGAACATTTGTGTGTTTCTAGGGATGTTTCCATTGCATTTAGGTTATCTAATTTGTTGATATACAATTGTTCAGAGTATTCTCTTATAATCCTTATTATTTCTATTTGGTATGTAGTTTTATACTTTCTTTAAATTTTTATTTTATCTATTCACATTTTTCTCTCTTTTCTGTCAGTGTAGCTAAGGATTTATCAGTTATGTTAACTTTTGAAAGGACCAATGTTTGGTTTATTGATTTTTAAAATTGTTTTTCTATTCTCAGTTAAAAAAAAAATCTCTGCTCTAATCTTCATTATTCTTTCTGGTCCTAGCTTCAGGTTTATTTTACTGTTTTTTTACTAGTTCTTTATGTTGGAAAGTTATTTTATTGATATGAGGTCTTTATTTTTTAATGTAGCAGTCACAATTATACACTCTTTGGGGATATTGTCTTTGTTTCACCTAACAAATGTTGGTATGTTGTATTCTTTCATCTCTAATCATTTTCTGATTTCCCTGTGGTTTCTTTGAAACATTTATTAAGAGTGTGTTGTTTATGTTCCATGTATTTGTGGATTTTTTTTTGTTCTGTTATTGATTCTACTTTTATTCCATTGTGATCACAGGAGACGTTTTTTATAATTTCTATCTTCTTAAGTTTTATTGAGACTTATTTTATGACCTAAAATATGGTTATCCTAGAAAATGTTCCATATGCAGTTGAAAAGAATGTATATCCTGTTGTTGGTGAATGGAATATTCTATAGATGTCTCTTATGTCTGGTTAGTTTATGGTGTTGCTCAAGTCTTCTTTTGTCTGGATCTTCTATCCATTACTAAGATGAAATATTGATAGCTCCTAGTATTATCTTGGGTTTTAGAAATTCAATTCCTTTACTTTTTTGAGTGTGGTACTTGGGATTGAACCCAGGGGCATTCTACCTCCGAGTTATACCTCCAGCCCTATTTTATGTTTTATTTTGAAACAGGATATCACTAAGTTGCAGATGATCTCACTAAGTTGCTGAGACTGTCCTTGAATCTGCAATCCTCCTGTCTCAGCCTCCCAAGTACAGACATTCAGGTGTCACCACACCTGGATCCTTTACTTTTATTTTATAGGAGTTGGAAAGAAAAATACCAAGTCAATTAATTAGATTTAACTAGAACCCCAGTAGTACTTTATACTATAAAATATAATGAAAGAAGTTAATTTTTCAAATATCTTCTATATGGAAATAACTGCATCAGTTTTTTTTTTACAATTATCTAAATATTTACATGGTCATTCAAAATAAGTATTTTGTCCAACATCTTACAGATGAAGAAATTAAAAATCAATTTTCTTAAGAAACATGCCCAAAGTTATACAATTAGCAAACTGTAGTGCTGAAATTCAAATCCTATCTGTCTTATTCTAAAGTAACTTTTTTTTTTTTTGCATGTCACATCACCTTGAAAGTGTCTTGGCTTCCATTTCATCTCATGTGATCCTCCAAATTCTTTGAGTTAGATAAGTCTATTTTTCTATTTTATACTGTTAATTCTTGCCAAATGAGGAAGTTGAGGTCAAATAATTTACACAGCACTCCCAAATATATAAGGCAGTTAACTGGTAAGATAAGAGTGGCAATCCAACTTCTTAAGTCTGCATCTCGTGGTTTTACTCTGACAATCCTCTAATCCTAGGTGTGAGGGCAACCAAAGTAATGCTTACATCGAATTTCTAAAAACTTGTATATAAATGTAAACACATGGGTAATGGAATGGTGATACATGTTTATGTTTTTTTATGAATATGTATTGTAATGGAATGGTAATAAGGTTTATGTTCTCCATTTAAAGAGAGGATTCATGTAGCAGAAGTACTAGAGACCTGTGGTTCCGTAACACATTAACTATAGATGTCATTCATTTGAACAAGCCACTACTTTCCCCTCTCCACCCTACAACAAGGATTTCATACTAACTAAATATCTTGAAGCTTCCCTGATAGATCTCTGTACTAGCTGTAGGTAGCACTCTTGTCTTCTCTCATTTTAGACTGACCTTGGGTGTAGTTGTGCTCAGCAATCAGGGAAGCCACCGTTCCAGCCCTTCTCTCAGCTTACATTGTCACTCCTAATGGGGAGATGATCAGTCGCTACCTTCCCTTGTCTCTCCTGATTAGAATCACTGGTGCCCTTCACACTGGTGTCACACTTAGTGTGTTCCTGAGCCAGACCTGACCAGGGCAGAGACCAATTGGCAGCTTCAGCTCTGCCAGCAGGAGAGAAAACTGGCATTATTCTTTCTGCCTATTGTTACCTATTGTCTTCTGTCCTTCTGGTAGTACGTGGTGCTAGTCTAGCTCATTTGGTGTATTTAGGAACGAGTGAGGGTTCTAGCTTTCTGCATTTAACCTTCAGCCCATTATGGGACTATAACTCTAAACTATGCCCTAGTTGGCCTTAGACAGAGCCCTGTCCCCAAATACTGAAATATCTTCCTTAATTATAGATCCAAGATGATTCCTACTGTTTTAGGGGCAGGGAGAAGGATGTGTTATACACCACATGACAAGGTGACCAGCCTGGTGGTTTGAACTCCTTTGTGTAGACCCTCCCTGAGTCATCTTGGGGATCACCAGCCCCTTTGCATTATGTATTTTATATTATCCAGGCAATATTGGGCTTAGACTTGGGGCAGGAGGACCCTTGTTTTGGTGCCCATACTTTAGAGGGTCCCACCAAGGCCACATTCCAGCAAGACCACCAGATAAAAAGGATAATCCTGCCTGGAACTTATACCTTTCCTTCTAGACTGTGTTCCTGATACCTGAGAAGTGAGAATTCTTTGCCTCATCAATTCTGATCCTACTTCCAGGACCTGTGCAGGTCTTTATCTTGGTTGCTACCAAAGGATGCACAACTCTAGTTTTGAAGACTAGCTAAAAGGTAGTTGTGTGCATGGAATTTGGGAAGAGTTTGGACACATGCAAATGTGTCCGGCCCTTTGCAAGGCAAGAGACAGCCTAGGATGGGGAGAAGAGAATCAGGCAGGGGATTAGAGGCGAGGAGCCCTGCAAGGGCGCATTCAGCATAGAACCTGGAGAAACCTAAGAACTCTCCATTTTAACTTGGCTTTTCAGGTTATTGTGAAAGTCTGCTTGTTAAGGAAGATCAACAGAACATATTTTACTTAGCATTCTGTTAATTTGCAACATGTCAGAATGTAGGAGGGATGGCATGAACCCTTCATTTACACTCTTTCTCTAGACCCTACAGGAGTTAGAGGTGGGTTCAGGCTCATCCCTTGACTCGTATGGTCCCTATTTCCATACCCCCACTTGCTCTTGTTCCTGCGATGCCATATGCCTCACACCCAGGTTGAGCCAAAGTGTGACATAAATAGCTCTTCAGGAGCTAAAGAGAAGCCAAGTATGTTCAGAGAAGTTAGAGTATTCTAATAAAAATAACAGGAGCTTTAGGAACCAGCAAACTTGTCTTGAAATCCTAGCTTGGTTAAAAAGTAATTCAACTTCTCTGAGCTCTAATTTCCTCCTTTGATACACAAGGGAAATAGTCTCTAGCTTCAGGTTGAGAAGCATTAAACAAATGTGTGACTCATGTGCCTTGCACAGTTCTTGGCTTGTAATCAGCACCTAGTAAACAAGCCTCTTTCTCCTGCTACTCTTGGAAGGTTTCATTCTCCTAGAACAGGACCTGTCACCTCTAACTCATTGCCTTTTCAAGCAAGCACAGTGAATGGAAAAGACATTTGCCACTGTAACCTGACATCCCTTCCAGGAGTGATCCTTCCTCCTTCCTCCCCATCTAGTCTCTGACTCCCTCTTCTCCTGTTTCCCAGGCTTGGTCTTCTGTATTAAAGATCTGGAGTTTTCAAGCTTGGGGCAGCTTCTATCTTGTTTCATCTTGTTTGCAAAGATTATCCAGTGTCTTTGTGGTTTGGCTCTTATCTCTTTGCCATGAGTTTTCTCCATAAACACTTCTAGAATGTGCCTGACCTTCCAGACTGATCTTCCTCCTTCTCATGCTCTGGTCCTCACAGCAGGTCTGGGTGTGGCCACCACCAAGGTTCAGTGAGGGCTGATGTGCCTCATCTCTTTAGGTTTGGCTCAGGCCAGAAAACTTGGAGGGAGGGGTAAGATCCTTTGGAGTGTTGTGAACAGGAAGTATGGAATTCCATGCCTAGCACACTGCCAAGCAAGCTCGTGGGTAACTTTTCCAAGTCTGTATTATAATTTGGTTTTCTATAGATTTCTTGGCAAAGCTGAATTTTTAAAATTACACCTTGTGTTAGTTCAGTTAAAAGGGAATACATTTTGATGTATGAACAGAGTTCTATAACCAAACTGTACTGAAAGTGGCAGAACATGTGTAGAGGGTATATTAAGAGGTGAAAATTTGGCAAGGAGTGAATCTAAAACAACTTGAATCTAAAATAATCTTCTAACTAGAAAATTCTCTCATAGACTATGGCTTAACAAATGGTCTCCTATACATTCAACTGCCTAAGGGAGAAGCCTGGAGCTATCTTTGACTTTGTTTCCCCCAAACCTTTCACAATCATTTTTTCCTATATAGTTATCTCTCAGTGTTCATGGGGGCTTGATTCCAGGTAGGTCAAACATACCTGAATCCATGGATGCCCAAGTTCTTTATACAAAGTGATTAATCTGGGTGTGGAGGTGCATACCTATAATCCTACTACTTGGGAGGCTGAGACAGGAGGATCACAGGTTCAAGGCCAGTCTTAGCAAGACCCTCAGCAACTTACTGAGATACTGTTTCAAAATTAAAAATTAAAAAAAGGCTAGGAATGTACCTTGGAGGTAGACTGCTCCTAGGTTCAATCCCCAGGACCCTTTCCCCCAAGATGGTGTAACATTTGCATAGAACCTGCACATATCCCCTTGTCTCTTTAAACCACCTCTGGATTACTTATAATGCCTAATAAAATGCAAATGCTATATAAGTAGCTATATTTATTGTTTATGGAATAATGACGACATTTAAACATGTTCAAGTATAGGTGCAGTCTATACATGAATTTTTGATCTGGGGTTACAAGTACTATACAAGTACTTTTGATCTGGGGTTAGTTGAATCTATTATATTTTCTGCCTGGACCCTGGCTATTATCAGCTATACTGGACACAGACATTTATGAAGTGCTGGTCATTAGACTCCTTGGATTCTAAAGTATGGAGCAAGGAGTCAAATCCAGATGCAATGCCATAGTACAGGGTAAAGGGCTGTAGAAACTAGGTGAAACTTGCAGGCTCCAGACCCCAGAGGGCTGGAGGTAAGAATCAGAATTTAGATTATATAAGGCAGAGTGTGAAATATATTTCTGAATTGTTGCCAGGGGAGAAGGAGGAAGAGAAGCATTTATGTCTGGCTCCTCGACCCCATGGGTCAAGTATAACCTTACATGGTTAACTCTGCACATTTCAGGTTGTGCATGGATAAAAGGCTAGGAGACTTCTACAGGAGTCCCATGCTGTGTCCTCAGATAAGTCTCAATTCGGAAGCAAGAGGTGCACCTGGCTGCTGAGGGCAAAGAGTTCTAGTCTGTACCCACTTGAAGCTGGAGGAAGCCTGCTCAAAACAGCTCAGCAGAATAGCTGCTGGAGTCAGAGTTGGGACTAAGGAAACTTGCAGCTGAAAGAGATCCGATGTTTTCAAGGAGTCCTGGTGGCTGCAGGTTCAAGGAGGCCAGTCAGTCCCAGCTCAGTGTCACACCTGAGGTGGTGTGGGGTGGGGTGCTGGCTGCTTTCCATTCATTCCTCCCCCCACCTACCCCATGTCCTGTTCTCTCTGTGGCCAGGAAGCTGATCTATTTGGATTGTAGCAACTGGTTTCTTTACCCTCTGGCTTCGGGGGGGGGGTGGTGGCGTTCAGCTCATGAAAGGAGGCAGAGTAGGGACCAGGGGGTTTGTTCTCTTGGTTCCCTTCTGCAAGATTGTGGTGGCCTGGTTGAAGCCTTCCATGAAATGCTACAGCCCAGTTAGTCAGTCCTCTTTCTCTTGCTGCT
Source organism: Graphiurus murinus (assembly GCA_004027655.1). Lineage (NCBI taxonomy): Eukaryota > Metazoa > Chordata > Mammalia > Rodentia > Gliridae > Graphiurus > Graphiurus murinus. The sequence continues at coordinate 33,959 of PVLC010010850.1, forward strand.
GTGGAACTAGGGCTGGTAAGCTCATAGTTTTGTCGATGGCTTCTTTTACTAAACTTTCCTCTCCAATGACCCAGTTTGAATGCACTATTTAAGGTTCCCATGAATTGGACTATATTTTTTACAATTGGGTTCCACCCCAGAGGGGAACTGAGATAGGATCCAGGAGGCAGGCATGGATGCCAAGGAGAGGCATTGCTGGGGTGGGGAGCCGGGGAGATTGCAACCTAGTGACAGGTGGGCACTGTAGCCTCAGTTCCTTCTGGAACCTGGGCTGTGGAACAGCAGACCATGTTTAGACCCCACTTTCTAGAGAGGCAGGCATGGCTAACACTCTGTCAAGCTGGGTCCCATGGCTCTGGAAAATCTGCTAAGTGGCTGGAGGAGAAGGTACGTGGCCAGGTGGTCTCATGGCTTTCCTTAAGACCAGGCATCTAGCAAAATGGTCCCAGAGCACAAGGAAGCAGATGTGCTTTGAGCTAGCACCTGTTGGCACCCGTGTTGCCATTTATTCTTTTTTTTGTCATTCCCATTTTATCGGTAAGAGACATGAGGATTCCATCAGTTTAGTAAACTGATTGTACTCAAGATCACCCAGACAGAAACACATGCAGGATTCTCACTCATGACCTTTCTACTGGACTAAGCTGCTCCTTGAAGAATCATATCAGAGGGTTCTCAGGGTTTTAAAGGTGACATCCATTGGCTGGTCTTCTAAAATCTGAGGATGCTGAAGTTCTTTCTATAAAATGGTGTAGTGTTTGCATATAACCTACATGCATCCTCCTGTCTGCTGTGAAATAATCTCTGGATGACTTATAATACCTAATACAATGTAAATGCTACATAAACAGTTGCTGTATTGTTTAGGGAATAACAACAGGAACAAAATTCTATACACGTTTAGTACAGATGCAACCATCAAAAGACTAACTACCTCTTCAACCCACGGTTGGCTGAATCCACAGACGCAGAACCCTTGGACAGGGAGAGCTGACTGTGTACACCAGCTCATTCCTTGCTGAGCTAAGAGGGCCCCACTCACCGAGGGCTGCACAGATAACCCTGTTGAATGTGTTCCCGCTCCCCAGCCACCCCCCTGACAGCCAAGTCTCCACTAATGTTGATCTGAAGGGTAATTTTCTTGTCAACTGTATAATTAATGGGCCGCACACTACGGTGGCCCTCTGTTATTCTGCTTCTCGAAGATATATTTCAAAATGAATAGCTGTTTAACCAATCACTTGGCAGACGTCTTACCCTTAGGTGTTTCTGTCAGTCAGCGTTTTCACACATTGTGCCTGAAGTAGGCAGAATCAATTTGGGTTTCTGCTCTGAGAAAGTGAAAGCAGCCATGAATTAGAAATTCTTGGAATATCAGAATGTGTCACCTATTAGTGCTGAGCAGCGTGTGGATTGCCCTTGCAAGCTCCTTGGCCCCGCGCTCGGGCACGCCGGCACTGTCTGCCACTTTTAATAAAGCGGGAATAGGTCTTTTGTGGTGGCTTTAAGATAATGTCTCATACCGCTGAGTGTCTGTTCTTTCTCAGCAATTGGAGCGTTTATTTTGCTGTTCCCCAGCACGAAGGCTCAAAGCGGTAGTTCTACAAGAGGATTTCAAAACTACTGACAGCCCCGGGAATGTGAGAATGAAGAGGGTATGCATTTATTTCAAAATGAGATTCCAACGCATCAGAGGGATGCTTTCCAGGTGTCTTTTGTGGGAACAGAAGTTCACTGGAAGCTTATTAATGTGGGAGATTACAAAAGGAAGACATGCTAAATTGTTGGAATCAACCACTCCAACTGTCCTGGCCACTTGCTCTGTCTGATCCTGATTGATGAGGCAGAGAAGAAATGTAGAAATGTTGTCGGGGTCTGGTCCTTGACCTTTGGCTTACCCTGGAGGCTACCCGTAGAGATCTCCCTTGCTGAGGGCCTTCTATATCTCTGCAGGGGTTCTCTGGACACAAGACTATGCTCAGGTCTTGAACTTGGGGATCAGAGGGAAGTGTCAAGAGTTAGCTCCCTGGTGGTGACCCTTGACTTAAGAGCGAGAGAAACTACAGAGTAAATACTCTGGGAAAGTCATAAGGTGAATCCACATGATGTTCTAAAAGGTCCTAATGGGGCTAAGCCCCATTTGCTCCCATGACAGTGAAACACTGATGATGGCCCCATGTTGCTCTGTCGAAGTGGAGGCTCCAAAAAGGCAGTGTGTGTGTGTGTGTGTGTGTGTGTGTGTGTGTGTGTGTGTGTGGTGTATGTGTGTATGCTACTGTGATTTGAACCCAGGCATTTATCAAGAACACAAACAACAACAAATGCTGGTGAGGGTGTGGAGAAGTGGGAACCCTAATACACTGCTGGTGGGATTGCAAATTAGTGCAACCACTTTGGAAAACAATATGGAGGATCCTCAGACTAATGGGAATGAACGTACCATATGATCCAGCAATACCACTTCTGGGTATCTACCCTAAAGAATGGAAACCAACCTATCTTTGAGTTACACCCCCAGTGCCCTTTTGAATTATGTTTTGAAATAGGGTATCACTATGTTGCTGAGAGTCCTGCTACACTGCTGAGGCTGTCTTCAGACCTGTGATCCTCCGGTCTCAGCTTCCCAAGTACTGGGATTACAGGTATGCACCACCACTCCCGGCTAAGTTAATGTGTTTCTTATATATGTCTTATGCACAAATGTGCCTTGCCATCCTTGGTCCACTTTTACTCCAGCCAGTGCTGCCAGAAGCCAGCTTCATGTAGGTGATATGATGACCCCTGATCTTGTCTATACTGTGACTCTCTTTCTGTCTCAGAGTTTCTCAGAGGTGATGGAGTGGGGACCTCTGGGATCTAACGTGTACAGATTCCAACTGTGAGGGAGTTATTGCCCCATGGACAACCCTTGTTAACAGCAGACAGAAACTCTCCTGTGGAAAGGGCTCCTGTCTCTGCTCCACTGGTGGACGTTCTGTGACCAAGAGGCTCTCAAGGAGACTATGCCCCAGGTATCCATTGAGGGAACGTCTCATAAGCACATTCCTGTGTCTGGTTCCTCTCTTCCCACCCTCTGCTCATCCCCTTAATAATAAAACAAAACAAAATAAAATAGCAACCCAAACTACCTGGACACAGTTCTTGTGTTAGGTTGTGTTTTATGGAGAAATAGAGGTAACAGTTGGTACCAGAAGAGGCTCTAGATAGCAGAGCCTCAGGATGGGATTCAGAAACTGATCTCTCATCACTCTGACGCAACCCAGATTCCATTGCTGGGGTGAGTGGGGTGCTGACAATCCTGGCCTACAGAAGCCTTGCAAAGACTAAAACTCTTACTGATGCTAAAGAGATTGGGGCCAGTGGAAAGAAGATTGGTGATTTGTGTGGGACAATAGGAAAGATGCATGGAGGGTACTGAGGTAGGAAACCCAGTCAGAGCCTTAGAAATATTGTTCGGAGTTTAGATCTAAGATGGGCAAAAGGAAGAGTTCCCCAACCTCTACCCCTAGTTTCCCTCAAGCAACTAAGCAGACACTTCCAAAAGATATGGGAGCTATTTCTTAGGCAACCCAGAGTCATGATCCAAGATCTTTCCCTAATGTAAACAAGAGAGCCAGTTAAAAGACTGGACAGAGCTCAGGGATAGTATATAACGTAAGCACCTTGCTTATGCTAGCTGTAATAAATCTTGAGCTTACCCCTCCCCTCTCCAAAGTGAGAGACCAAAGGTATAAGAATCATGTGAGCCCTTTGTTTGAGGCTCAGATCCATGAATTTGTCAACTGAGCCATTTACCGGTAAATGAAACCTGTCTCTGATTTTTGCCTCCAGAAGTCCTGTCTTTGGAACCAGAGGGAAAATGAAGAGGGAGAAACTGTGTCTCCTGCAACAGTATCTCAGAAATCTGCAAGGACATTCCCCTCATCACAGGCTCAAAGGTATAGACATGCACATTTGTTTAAAGAGTTTCCAGCGTGGCGTCCCGGGGTGCCTTGTATATCCTGAGCTACCTCAGAATTCATTTCCCCATGCTCAGCTGACTCTCTGAGGTTGCCGTACCCAAGGCTGCTGTACCCATGGTTCAAGCAGTCCAAGGTTCAGCTCTTGCAGGTGGCGGCAGACCTCAGCTTTATCCATGCGATGCTGGGTATGCAGGTATGCAGAATGCAAAAAGTCCAAGGTCTCTACAAGAAGTTCCCAATGGGGAGATGCATAATGGAGCTGTAGGAGTCAAGTTGCTCTAAGACTCCAGGAAGGTAGAGGGGCCAGCAATGGGCAACACTTTCTGAGGAAAGCTGAAGGCAGCGAGCAGAGCCAGCCCATGGTTGAGACCATGCCGCTGCAACCGGCAAAGCTACAGAGGTGGATTGCCGCAGTGTGCCCTCAATGCCAAAATGGTGACTTAGGATTCAGCATTTGCTCTAGGATTCAGCATTTGATCTGCTTTGAGCAGATCACTCCTTTCTATTCCTCTCTGTTAGAATAAAATTGATTACCATGTGCCTGTCCTACCATTGTATTTTACAGGTATGTAAGGTGGATGCTTTTGTTTTTAAAAAAATTTTTAAAGGATCTTACAATTGAGTTTGGCTTGAGTCTTAGAGGAGACTTTGGACTTGAATTTTTGGGGGAGGTGCTAGGGATTGAACCTAGGGGGCATTCTGCCTCCAAGCTACACCCCCAGCCCTTTTTATTTTGCATTTTGAAACTGAGTTTTTGCTAAGGGGCTGAGGGTCTTGCTAAACTGTTGAGGCTAGCCTCAAACTTGTGATCCTCCTGTCTCTGCCCCCCCAAGTATATAATTATATTTATACATATAATTCTAGGCTCGCACTGCCACTGTGTTTGTTTGGTCTTGGATTTTTAAGCAATGTTGGAACAGTTAAGACTTTGGGACTCTTGAGATAAAATTAAGGCCTTTTGCATTGAGAGATGAACATGAAATCCTGGGGACCAGGTTTTGGATATGGCAGTGCAAAGACCCATGTGTAAAGGCTGGGTCTCCAGGGCGGTACTACGGGCCGTTAGGAGGTGGGGTCTTATGAGAGGTTCTCAGATCATTGGGGTGTGCCCGTGGAGGGGACTGTGGGACCCCTTCTCATCTTCTCTCTCTGCTTCTCATCTTACGACGTGTGCAGTGTGTTCCCATATACACTCCTCGATGTGGCCATCCACAGCCCTTAATGGAGGTACAAAGAAATAGGGTCACCTGATATTGGGCTGTCAACGTCTAGTGCGTTGGGTTCCCTGGGCAAGGGTCCGCGGGATACAGGGGATACAGAGCACGACAGGTTCAGCAACTGCACATTTATTGAAAGCTTCAGTATGATACTTATAGGCAGAAGAACAATAGACAGACTTTCTTTCATAAAGTCATAAGATGCTTTGTACAGAAACCGGAATGAAAAAGATACAGTCTATAATCTAACTACCTTCTTGTCCTAAGTCTCCTTGTCCTACATTTCTTTGTCCATTCTTCATAATGTATCCAAGCATATTAGAAACCTGGAACACAGTTTACCAGTCACCACGCCAAGAAGCTTGCTTCCTTATCATAAGAATAAATTCCGGCAGAACACTATGTGGCTGTAGAAAAAGTCTGCTTTTTCTCACACTTGGTTTTCCAAGTATATCAGCAAACATAGTATCTAACCTCATTTATGTCTCAGATAGAGCCTGCATTCAAGGCTGGGAACTGTTTCTCCACATTGGGCAGGAATCTTCAGCACTGTGAATGGCATACACTTTTTTTTTGTCTTTATAACTTAATTTTCTCAGGCATTTCATGGTAGTAAGACAAAAAAATGGTCCATGGTCATTAAAAAGCTCTTAGAGTTGCCTGGCTCCCTTCAACAGCTTTAGAAGGATTTGAAGAAATAGAATGGAAGATGCAGGTCAGCCAACCACCAACTTGGGGCAGGTGGTACACATCAGGACCCTTCCATGGAAGCACTGAAGGAGACCTCCATCTCTCTTAACTGCTGGGTAAACTGTGTGAAAGTGAGACCTAAAGCTTAATTTATGGAGATCAGAGAAATAAGACACTATGTAGCTTTGGTGCGGTATCTTTTGTTGAAATAAGAGTCTCAATGATGACCCTGCAACCAAGGGTGGGGACAGTCATTGGATAACTTGAGAACCTTACAACCTGGATTCCCCTGCATGTGTCAGGTGGGAAGAAGCCATTCTCCCCCTCAATAGAAAAGAGCAACTTTTCCTTGTCTGGAGGCCTGCAAATGGCTATCTGAAATCTTCTCATAAGACAATGCTCATTCCCATCATGATCCAGAGCTCTGTTCTCCCGCTGCCTCCAAACCAATGACTAAGCCCAGCCACTTCCTGCTTTGGAAGGCAACAGTGCATTTGCCCAATGAATTTCAAAACGTGGCTAGTATGTATTGGGGAGATTCACAAGAAAGAAACTTGCAGTGTTAGACCAGGGGTGTTAGTGGTGTTGTTGGTGGTGATGGAGGCGGAATATATAGCTGAAGAGGGGAGGATTTATTAATAAGAGAACACTTTCCCATAACTTATGGTTAACATCCAGGCAAGGTCACTGCTAGAAAGGCTCCTAGAAGCTTGTGTGTGATGATGGATCGTAGTAAATTGTCAACACTGCTTTGGCAGAGTATTGAGTTAGCAATCAAAGGGTGAGAGAGATGGGGCTGCTAGCAAGATTTATTATGTGGAACCAGAAAATCCAGCCCCTTACTAAAAACTCTGATTTCCTTCACTAAGAGAAAGAAACATGCTAGTGAAGGAAGTACCAGATTATTGTGAGAGATTTGGTGGTGGCTATTCTCTGTGTGCTGGGGTTGGCAGTAGGAGCTGCTACCATGGAGCTGAGCTCCTAACTACCAATGAAGGTAGGAGGATCTTGGAGCTACAAAGCCCAGGTGGTGGCATTTAACTGTCAGGACAGGGCAGAAGTGATTCATACAATGGGAAATAAAGTGGGGCGAGCAATCAGTGTACCCTGGCTTGCAGGGATCTATGCCCATAACTCTGATGTGCTAGGAATGAGGTAGATAGAAAGTTGGCTAGCTGGGTGTGGTGGTGCATGCCTGTAATCCTTGGGAGGCTGAGAGAGGAGGATTGCAGTTTCGAGTACAGCCTCACTAACATAGTGAGACTCTCAGCAACCTGGTGAAACCCTGTTTCAAAACAAAACATAAAAAGGATTGAGAGTGCTGCTCAAAGGTTAGACTACCCCCAAGTTCAATCCCCAGAACCACACACAAAAAGAAAGAAAAAATAAGTTAGGTAGGGTATTGCTTGATTTGAGCGACTAGAAAAAATTAAATAGGAAACAAATAGCCAGCTTCCTATCAGAAGGCTAGTGCCAGCTTGATGCCAGTTGCTATATTGAAAGTGATGACCACTCACTCAATTTCCAGACAGAGTCAGGGCCATGAGTTGGGAAGAGACTCACCAACATTTGTAACCATGAAAGGGTGTATTAATCGTTGAGGTTGTTTGGATTTTCAGTTAAATGGAAGAGTGGTAGGTAGGATTTATAGCAACAAGTTCTTCTGAATGACCTCCAGGCCTCCCTTCAAGTCCAGATCTGACCATTTGCCACCACCTCCACAGTTCCTACCCTGGCATCAACTGCCATCATTTCTTCCCTGGATTGTCACGGTCTCTTTGCTAACTGGTCTTCCGTCTTCCACTCTTACTCCTTTTCAGTCTGCTCTTATCCCAGAAGTCAGAGGGATCCTGGTAAAACACTGAATCAGATCATGCAATTCCTAGGCTCACAATCCTGCTAAATGTCTCATTTTCCACTGGGGTAGGGGGGCGGGGGGAGGCCAATGTCCAATAGCTGTTAAGGTCCAACATGATCTGACCCTGACCTACCTCCTCTCTGATCTCATCTTTTTTTCTTTTTCTCATTTGCTCCAGCTTCTTTGCTGTTCTCCAAGAGCACTGGACATATTCATGGCCTACAACCTTGCTCTTAGCTCCTCCTGGAAGCTGTTTCCCCCTAGATACCTACCTGGCTCACCTTCACATCTCCATCTCCATTGGCTACCACTTTTGTATTCACATCTCCGAGGGAGCACCATCCTCATCGAAGCCAAGACACAGGACGCATTGTAGATCACTGGACCACCAACCCCATGGTGTTCAAGTTGGGGGAAAGAGAAGAGCAGAGAATTCCAGTGACTTCCTTGGGGTGTCCCATCTGATTAAGAGGCTGGTGAAAGGAACCATATTCCACAGCCTCCATTCCAAGAGATGCTTCTCAGAGTAATGTTGTTTAAAGAAAGGGAGTTTGGCAGCTGATAACCCAGAGAAGATTTTCATTTTGTGTTTCTAGGCATTCATGTTCCTATTAGCATGGCGATGTATTGAATGATAGATGTGCATTAATTCCGCACTGCGTGGGACATGGGGCTGCAAACCTCAGCACACATACCCCCCCCCCTCCACTGTCAACCTCTCAAACATGAGCTCAGCAGTGGCAGTCCCCATGCGAATTGACTGGGGAAAGCAGCAGATCCCAGTCCTGTACTTTGTAACTGTCTCGTATTCAATATTCCCTGGCAGGTGCGGAGAATGACTCATTCCCCCTACTCCTCGGGAAAATGTCCCTTTCATGTTTCATAAACAACAGCTTTGCTGTGCCATTGTCTCTGTTAGTTATTTTCATAATTCATAATTATCTTCGTTCTTAAAATGTAGACGTACATTTAAAAGCATGATCCAATCGTGCCTGATTGCTGCCACATTGTGTTCAAAGTAATTACCATTCATTTGGCTTTTGAAGCTGTTGAATGAATTTTCCACATGAGATTCCTTAATTTGTACATATTTTATTGCTATAAAATAGGTATTGGCAAGCTGCCTAAACTGTAGCGAAGGCCTTTAATTCCTATCACTGTGTGATAAAACAAATTGAGTGCAAACTGAGAGGCTTAAGATAGAATACTTGAAACGGATTCGACTGGGTTTTTCTAACCCAAGTTTCCCCAGGTGTGAGACATAGGTAAGATTAAGGTAGCTTAGTTCAGGCTGAGAGTTCAGGATTGTTTTAGCATTTGTAGAAAAACGATAATATCCCTCCAGTGATGGCAAATGTTTCTCTTCCCCTGATCTGTTATTCCTCTGGGAAAGGATGGTTGGAGAAGGAAGGTTATTAACATTTTTCATGCATAGTAAGAGAAATCAAGTAGGCGTAAAACAGAGCTGGGGAATTCTCGGTCACAGCAGAGAAGACCTGGGGCAGGAGGTTTTTAGCCCTAAGTCTAGGGTGGGCTCTGTCAAGCTGTGGCCTTTGGAAGTCCTTCTTCTTCTCTGAACCCAATTTGTTCACTTGTAAAATAAAGGGTCAGGAGAAGTGATTCCTGAATATAATTATGATTTTGTTTTTTCTGAGGTTTTCAGTATCTGGGATTTATTCAAGATCTTTAACTCTAGGGGTTCTGAAATCTCATCGATCAGTTTCTTCTGCCATGTTCTAAAAACAGTAAATGAGATGACGGAAGAGTAAGTCATAGAAAGAAGTCTAGTGTTGGGTTAGATGACTTTCAAGGTCTTTCCTAATCCAGAAATGATTTGATTTCATCTGGTCAATGGACATGATTCTGGCCCCTTCAGTCAGATTTCTTACCATCCTCCAACTCAAATCCTTCCCACTACTCAGGGCCTTGGTGGACATGTGTTCATGCCTGTGCGTTAACTGTCTTTGAAATGTCTCCCATCTTTTCTCTGTTTTCCAAGAGCTGATCCTGTTGTCCAGATTTAGGGTAATCATCGTGATTACCATGGAGTCATTTCCAATGGCCACTATTCACATGACCAGGGCCTTTACCAAAACACTTTTGCACTTAGTTCCATAGTATTCCAAATTGTTTTGGATCTTTAATAGGTAATTGTCTTCTTAAATAAGAAATTATTCTTGGAGAGAAGAGGTGATGTCATCTTCCTTTTATTGGTTTCAACTATAGCAAGAAGCATAGCTGGTATTTAGTAGTCATTGATTGATAAATTCAACATCAATTTTCTCATTCATTCACTTATCAAACATTTAATTGGCATACATGTTCACTCCCTTCACATACTAGGGATGGACTGGTCTGGCCTCTTCCAATGAAAGCATCCATTTTTTTCCTCTTTGACATTCTCTATCCCAAAGTTTTATTAGTGCAGACACATACTTCCTCTGCCAGATTTTGTCTAAAATAAATATGTTGTCCTAATTAATGTTTCTTTTGGCTTTTAACTGCTAGCAGTGAATAAGAAATAGGTTTAAAGAAGGGAATTTGCCAGGTGTGGTGAGGCATGCCTGTAATCCCAGTACTTGGGAGGTTGAGACAGGAGGTTCGCAAGTTTGAGGCCAGTCTTGGCAACTTAGTGAGGTCTCAGCAACTTAACTAGATGCTGTTTCAGGCTAAAAAATAAAATAGGGCTGGGGAGGTGTAGCTCAGAGGTAGGTGGGTTTAATCCCCACTGCCACACATACACATATACAAAACTATTCAGGTACAAGCAGAAATAAGTCCACCCATTATGGTGACTTGCATTTTCAAAGGCCTGAGGTGGGAGGTCGGCTGGTGTATTGGGAGATATGAAAGATAACTAAGGCAGATGGAAAAAGGAATGAGTTTCTTAAATGCTTTGCTTTCCAACCAATTAAAATGTACCTTGGGCATCTGAAGAGAGAAAGCCATTTGTTAAAGAGACTGCATTGTTTCCTGCTTTTTGTGGGTTCAACTCCCATACATTTCTGTAATAATTGTGATTTCTTTCCATTTTTACCTCATCTAAATCATCCTGTGTTTCTCCCCACTTGCTTCTGTGGATTTGGACTTTAATATGTATATCCGATTTGCTTATGCCTGTAAGACATCCACTGATATCTTACAGTCTGGAATTGACATCCATATCTCTTTACCTATCTTAGTCTGTTTGATCTGCTATAACAAAAAAAAAAAAATGCCATCAACAGAACAGCTTAAGAACACTAGGAATTTAGTTGAGTGTTGTGGCACATGCCTGTATTCCCAGTACTTGGGAGGCTGAGATAGGAGGATTGAAGATTCCAGCCTCAGCAGTTAGCAAGAACCTCAACAACTTAGGGAGACCCTGTTTCAAAATAAAAAAAATAAAATAGGGTTGGAGGTATATCTCTGAGGTAGAATGCACCTGGGTTCAATCTTCAGTACCAAAACAAACAAACAAACACCAGTAATATTGTATTTCTCACAGTTTTGAATGCTGGAGAGTCTAAGATCAAAGTGCTGGCAGCTCAGATGTCTGGTGAGGGCCGGCTTCTTTAGTGGTGTCTTTACATGGCGGGGGAGGACAGGGCAGCTCTCTGGGGCTTCTTTTAAATCAGCATTAATTCCATTTATTAGGGTTCTCCCCTCCTGATCTAACTGCCTCTCAATTCTGTCACTTTGGGGATTAAATTTCAGTCTATGAATTTGGGGGGGGGGAATACAAACATTCAGATCACAGCATTAGCACTTAGCATTATAGTCTTAAATTCACATTGCCTATTGTCACAACCTAGATGTTGGTTGTTAGAAATACAATGACTCAAGAAAGTTCTCTTTTTGTAGTAGAATATCTTGCAATGGCTGTTTCTTTCCATAAGCAATGCACCTTAAACATACAGGTCCCTGGAGTAGCCTCATGTGTCTGATGTGTACCAGAATTTGATGACATATCCTCTGATATGTAGAAACATGAATAATATTATCTAGGATTTTGTTTTGTGGTGACATTCATAAACATGTCTTAATGAGATAGATCAAAATGTAAAAAAAAAAGATTTCAATGGTAAACACACATGGTTCATTTAATTTTTAAAAATTATATATTTTAATATATTTATTTATTATATATTTTACTAAAAGTTGTAGTTTTTCTAGACCTATTTTTTGTTGATAATGTGACAGAGTCTGTTGCAAAAATAGATAATATTTTAGCAATATCTCATTGCCAAATTATATGAATGACTAATTTTTAGCATCTACTTCCTATATATTTACCACTGTAGATTGTGTTTGCTTTATTTATCATTATTATTTTATTTTTTGTTACTGGGGATTGAGCCCAGGGCCATTCTACCTCTAATCTACACCCTCAGCATTTTTTATTTTTTTGAAACAGGGTCTCACTAGGTTGCTGGAGAGTCTCAGTGTGTTGCTAAGGCTCTGTCCTTGTACCTGGGATCTTCCTGTTTCAGCTTTCCATGTACTGGGATTATAGGTTTGTACCACTATGTCTGGCTTTGTGTTTACTTTATAAATGGTTGCCTTTGATTTGGTTGTTGTTTCTGTTTTGTCATTACAAATGGAAATGTTTGCAGCATCAGTCTCACTCCCAGGCAATGAAGAGGTAGATGTTCCACTCAAAGGTTCTTCATCTGTCCTTATCCCCATCCTTATTAACATTTATCCCCAAGTACAGTGAACAAGAAAGGAAAGTAGCTATGAAATCACAACTTGTTGATGTGGCAATAATTTGTGGTGGCCGCAACTGCCATCTGGATACAGGGATGGTGCTCCCAAGTGGATGTGGCAGAGATAAGGAGCAGGGGTCTTTGAACAAACCAGCTATAAGTTCCTTTATTCCCCCTACAGCATTAAAAGAAATTGAAAGATCTAAAAATATGGTTATTATGAATCCATTTTACCTTATAAAGCTAAACCATTATTAAATCTCAGCAGTTAGGTATGCTTAGTAGGAATTTGATTGTTAAACACTACACAATAAGTAATAATTGAATCACATTGTAGTTAATCTTTACAAGCAGCTCAATCTCTTCCAGGGAACAGTCATGGGGACTTATCCTCTTCGTGTGTGTGTGTGTGTGTGTGTGTGTGTGTGTGTGTGTGTGTGTGTGTTACTGGGGATTGAACCTAGGGGTATTCTACTTCTGAGAACTATACCCTCAGACCTTTTTATTTTTAATTTTTTTGAACAGACTCTCCCTATGTTGCTAAGAGTTTCTCTATGTTGCTGAGGGCTCTTGGTACTTACTGATCCTCTCTTTTACCCAATATCTTAGATAGGAAATCAAATCTTCATGAACATGCCAACATGGTTCTTGACAACCCAGGGTAAGCGCTCCAGCCATAAGCTCTATAAACTGCTGATCATGGCAAAACAAAATATCAAAAAGGCATATCTTATAGTATCTAAATGAAATTCAGTACTTATACATTATTGGTCACAAGTGTGTCTCAGGCCTTATCCCAGCTATAAATAACTCAACGATATCTATTTATTAGTGTCTTATATTGAAATTGTAAATAGCATGGTAACAGGGGTATTTGTTATGCTTGCCATTTTAAATTTTAATGTTGGTGATTTTGTGCTGCAAAAACTCAAAAGTATACATAAAAGCGAAAGAACAGCAAGGAACTATAGTTAAGAAGGCAAGAAATAAAGTCCTAAACTTTAGCAGGTGCTACCTGGATACCAAGATAAGCATGAGTTCTAGAAACATTTTACAAGTAGAATAACCACCACACACCCATCAGAATGGCCAATTCACACCTACAATTCCTAAGGTTGGAGGGGATGTGGAGCAGTAGATACCCTTATCCACTACCAGCGGGAAGGCACAATGGTACAGCCGCTCTGGAAGACAGTTTGGGAATTTCTTATAAAAGTAAACACACACCATGTGATCCAGCCATCTGGCTCCTTGATATTTACCTAAAAGAGTTGAAAACTTATGTCCATGCAGAAACCCACACACAGATATCTATAGCAGCTTTATTCATAATTGCTGAGACTTGGAAGCAACCAAGATGTCCCTCAGTAGGTGAATAGATAATCTATGGCATATCCAGACAATGGAACCCTTCATATATATATATATATATACATATATATATGTATGTATATATATATGTATACATATACACACACACACACACATATATATATACATATACACTCATATACACACACATATATATATATACATATACACTCATATACACACACACATATATATATAATTTGGTGCATTGTAGTCTCACATCATAACGTAGTTCAGAGTGCTAGGGACATGTGTGCACACAGAACTTGGTGAGCCTCCCCTCTACCAGCTGCCTCCCTACTCCTCCTCTTCCCCATACATGATATTGAGATTGGCAATGATCATTTTACACATATAATAATGTCAGTGTTTCCTTCATTAATTCTACATCCCACCCCACCCCCCCGCCACTCTCCCCTACACTCCATGTCAATCCATTGGGTTTTCTATTCCTTTACCCGAAGTTCCTCTTGTATCCCAATTACTCCCTAGCTTCCACATATGAGAAAACATATATGACCTTTCACTTTCTGTGACTGGCTAATCTCACTTAACATAATGTTCTTCAGGTCCATCTATTTTCCTGAAAATGAAGTAATTTTGTTCTTTATTGCTGAGAATTCCATTGTATATATACCTCATATATTTTTAATCCATTCATCTGCTGATGGACACCTAGGCTGGTTCCATGATTTGGCTATTGTGAATTGTGCTGCTATAAACATGGATAACAATGGAATCTTAAACAAAAAAAGGAAAAGAAAAAGAAACAGAAATGTGCTGCAATAACGAGGTAAAACTTAAATGCATATTACTAACCAAAAGAAGCCAGTCTGAAAAGGTTGCTTCCTGTATGAATCTAACTAGATGACTTTCTGGAAAAGGCAAAACTATGGCATTAGTATAATTATCAGAGCGATGCATGTGTATCTATGTTTATAGCAGCTCAATTCACAATAGCCAAACTATGGAAGCAGCCAAGATGTCCAACTACAGATGAATGGATTACAAAACTATGGGATATGTACACAATGGAATTTTACTCAGCCATAAAGAAGAATAAAATCATGTTCTTTGCAGGGAAATGGATGCAGCTGGAAAACATTATGTTAAGTGAGATTAGTCAGTCACAAAGAATCAAGAAGCATATGTTCTCCCTAATATGTGGATGCTAGGGAGGGGATGTGGCATTAGAGGGTCTCCAGATGAAAAGGAGAGATCCTCGATAAGCATTGAAGTTGATTTAATTGTAGTGGACGCAGGGGGCAGAGGGACGCCCTCAAGCAAGTGATG
>PVLC010010851.1:0-49033 GCA_004027655.1 Graphiurus murinus
TACTTATAAGATCACATCAAAGTCAATCACTAAACTGACCAGGAGATAGGGGGAGGGTGGGTGGGAATTGGGGAAGGGTTAATGAGAAATATGTGCATGGATGTCTTTACCTGTACTAGTTTGTACTCAACAAAAATGTGTAATTAACCCGGTTGTACCCAAAAAATGTATAAAATTCCATGCTAAAAAATTAAAAAAAAAAATAAAAAATTAAAAAAAAAAAAAAAAAAAAAAAAAAAAAAAAAAAAAAAAAAAAAAAAAAAAAAAAAAAAAAAAAAAAAAAAAAAAAAAAAAAAAAGCATGGTAGTGTACACCTGTAATCTCAGTATTTGGCAGGCTGAGACAGGAGGATCACAGGTTCGAGGACAGCCTCAGCAAGTAGTGAGACTCTCATCAACCTAATGAGACCTTGTTCCAAAATAAAAATAAAATAGGGCTGGTGGGGGTGTGGCTTAGAGGTAGAATGTCCCTGGTTCAATCCAAAGGGAGGGAGGGAGGAAGGAAGGGAGGGAGCATGGAAGGAAGGGAGGGAGGATGGAAGGAAGGAAGGAAGGAAGGAAGGAAGGAAGGAAGGAAGGAAGGAAGGAGAAAGTTTGGAAGGAAAAAAGAAGGGAAAATCAAGAAGGCTGGGGAGGTTCATGGAAGGGAAAGATAAAAGAAAGAGAAAAGGAGCAAGTGAGAGAAAAAACAGCAAGGACATCATTCCATGAATATATCACAAATACTGATTAAAAAGAAAAATCCATGAAGATGCTAAAACATGCATCCTGATTCCCTAGGGAAAGAAAATTACTCACCCCATAAGCAGGGAAGGAAAGATAATATAGTTATAAATCTGATAGGTTTGGTGGCTTGTCATACTGGAAAAGATGGAATCGAGTTATGCTATGGTTCGAAAGTGTCCCCTCTAAAACTGGGTTTTTTTCAATGTGATAGTATTAAGATGTGGAGTGTTTAAGGGATGATTGGGCCATGAGATCGCCCTTCTGCTTCCTGCCATGAGAACAATGTTCCTCCCCTCCTGAGGATGTAGCATCCGGCACCATCTTGGAAGCAGAGCAGCCCTTGGCACACACTGGATCTGCTGGTTCCTTGATCTTAGATTTCTCAGCCTCCAGAACCATGAGAAATCAATTTTTGTTCTTTACAAATGATCTAGTTTCTGGTATTCTGTTATAGCAGCACAAACAGACTAAGACAGGTTACCTTTGCTTAAAGGAAAGCTGACAGTAATACTCTTTGTCCTTTATTTCTTCCCTCTATAGTCCATGAAGCTGGGGAAATGGCAGAAACCTGGGCAGGGGACTGAAACTGAAGAGGTCAGTCAGCTCCCATGACCAAGTCAGAAGTCTCCAAACTGTCAATCAAACCTGCCCTGAGCCTGAACCATTCAACTACTACCTGCCTCTCTTTCCCCAACCTCCTCTACCTGAGTGGATTGGATACTATACCTGATCATCCAAGTTTAAAGCCAGACAAGCTAAGATTAAGCTGAGGTCTCAGATTCACATGCATCCTAACTGGTAGATATCTGCTCCTCTGGGCCATTACAGTTCACCATGCAGCCCCTCTTTCTCTTCCTCTTCCTCTGGCACCTCAGCAGTCAGCGTCCACCGGCTGTTGCTAACAAGTTCAAAGCTAAGTGAAGAAACATTGCTAAAGACGCACCCACAAAAGCTATGGCTTCTGTTCCAGTCCCTGTGAATTTTCCCCTAATTTGCCAAGGAAAATAAAATTCCTGTTGGATCCACAGGTCTGCTACCTCTTGGATATTGTTGTGCATTCTGAAACTCAGAGAAGAGCCCTGAATTAACCAAACTACCCTCTAGCCTTGTGCCCAGCTCTGTATTATGTTCACCTGAGTAGGGCTCTAGAACTGGAGGCTGGACAGCCAGGTTCTTGAAAATAAAGTGGATTTCTGGTTGAACTGATCAAAACCCAAACCTTGGATCCATCTAGACTTTTCAGGGCCTCTCCGTAGAGCCAGATCCATCCTTCCAAAAAAGGTCTCTGTGGAAACTCCTTAGAGTACATTTTAGAGGGTTTTTTTTCAATAGCTGTCCAGAGAATTTTTACAGCCCCTGAAACAGCCTATCTGCCACATCTGCTCCACGGCAACAGACCAAGGGTGCCTCGTATAATTAGCCAACTTCTCATAAAATGGAGGGTTTGGACCTGAGATTGTTCTGGGAGATACACTATGCAAATATCCCATCTGTTTCACCAGAGCACAGGAATTCAGTTTGGAAAAACACAGTGCCCGGGGAGCCAGAGAAAGGGCTCAGGGTCTCAACCTGGAGAGCTGGTCCAGAATTTCTTCCAGAGGGCAAGAGGGGGACCTGGCTGAGATCTTCTGCAGGTGGGGCTTGACGCTGGCGCCACACCTTGCCCTGGGACTCTTAGGCAAGTGATCTTGGACAAGTACTTAAGCAATCTGAGTATGTTTGCTTATCATCATAAAAATAATAACACCGACCTCACCAAGCTCTTATAAATGCTGAGTAAAAGAAAAGGTGAAGGAATGCAGCCCTCCTGGCAGGAGGAAGGAGGCAAAGCAAAGCTAAGAGATTGCCCAAGTTCATACAGGTAGCCAGCTGGAGTGCAAGCCCGGTTGATACATCTCGTGTTCTCTTTCCACGAGGCTGGATATGAACAGTGAGAAACATAACCATGATTGCCACAGTCTCACCTCCAGGTCAGGCTTCCCAACTGGGTGATATGTTTGAGCCATCTTTTCCTCAAGCCCAGCTTTAGTCCAGGAGGGACTTCTTAGGGGCAATTTTTTTTTTTTCCAGAATCATACAAGCCTTTCCAAGCAATCAGGAAACACGGGATTCCCACAAGCTCAAATTCAGCAACCATTCTCTCTCAAGCCTCAAGATCAGAAGCTGGAGCTCCTCCAAGTACAAGTAAGCAAGAGATCATGGCAGCTTCACACCAACCACCAACTCACACTCATCCCTGCCCACACACTGCCTGTACCCTACAGTAGAACTCAGAACTCTAGACATTTCAGAAATAACTAATGCTATAAAAAATAGTAATTAATTTTATGGAGCACCTACCAAGGGAAGTCAGACTTCTTGTAATATATAGATAGATAGATAGATAGATAGATACATACATACATATATATATGTATATATATATATATATGTATATATATATATTTTTTTTTTTTTTTTTTTGCGGTACTGGAGATTGAACTCAGGGGCATTCTACCTCCGAGCTATATCCCCAGCCCTTTTTGTTCTTTATTTTGAAACTGAGTCTCACTAAATTTCGGAGTGCCTCACCCGGATCCTCCGGTCTCAGCCTCCCGAATGCTGGGATTACAAGCGTGCGCCACCACGCCCGGCTCTTTTTGTAATATTTAATATTCAAAATGGAACTAAGGATAGGTGTATTTTTTTAACCATTCCCATTTTTTAATTTAATTTTATTTTAATTTAATTATTTATTTATTTTCATTTATTTGTTTGGTACTGGAGATTGAACACAGGGGAGTTCTATCTCTTGAGCCCTTTTTTCATTTTTTAATTTCTACCCCCAGCTCTTTTTACCTTTTTTATTATTTTGACACAGGGTCTTGCTAAGTTGTTGAGGGTCTTGCTTAGTTGCTAAGGCTAGACTCGAGCCTGTGATTCTCCTGTGTCAGCCTCCCGAGTACTGAGATAACTGGTGTGCACCATCATGCCCAGCTTATCCTTACCATTCCCATTATGGTGAAGGAAGCTGAAGCCTAGATGAACTACCCAAGGCCATACATCCAAAAAAGGTGAGACAGGATTCAAACTCGGGTCCTCTCACATCAGAACCAGTGCTAAATCCAGGATGCGTCAGTGCTGGGTAGCATGCAATCATGCCAGCCCCTTTGTAGCCAGTCCAGACTGTCAATAATGCAAAACTCGCCGGATAGGCAGCAATGCAAATGTACGCATAGCCTGATGCTGATCAACCCTGACAGAGGTAACCCGGTGGCCACTTGGCCATGGAATGTGCCCAGCCTGATAAGAAGGCAAATGCCTGGCACTTTGTGGGGCCAGGGCACGTATCAGGTTTCATTGCTGGGCTGTGGCAAGACAGAGCTCTGTGTGGTCCTCACCTGTCAGGACTGGCTGGCACTGATGTCCACAGCCTGCCAGTCATGACAAGCCCAGTGTTCTGCCCCAGGAGCCTCTCCTGCCCCAAGCAGCACTTCTAATGTCTTCTCAGTGGGGCCTAGTTCCACAGCCCCCTAAGGCAGCAAGTCCAGAAACAGAGCTCCCCTTTCACCTCTGCCTCTCCCAACCCTACCCTCCATCCCAGGTCACTTCAAGTCCCCTCCATTGTACAGGTCCCGATGCACACTCTAGCCAACTCCAGCTGTATGACCTTGGATGGCTTAGTTCAGTCAGTCCTCTGAGTCTTCAAGCCCTTTTGTGAGTAAAATAGGGGTAGAAATATCCACCTCCCTGGGACTATGGTAAGGATTGAGGGGCCCAGTCCTGGGAAGCCTGGCACAAAGCAAATGCTCAGCAAATACTAGGCAAATACTTCAAATACTTGCTTCTCATGGTGACCTCTCCTCCCTGCATTTCAGCTTTTCTGACATGGCATTTTATTAAACACTTAGCTTGGATCTACTTAACTCATCACTTTTCTATTCATGTATAAGTCTTGTGAGCTCCTCAGAGCCAAGGCTACCCTTTCTCTTGACCACATTAGCATAGTTTAGGATTACCAGTTGTTAGTAGGTGGGAGCTCCACATAACATTAACACTCTTTTTGTGTGTGTGTGTGGTGCTCAGGATGGAACCCAGGGGCATTCTGCCTCCAAGAGACACCTCCAGCCCTATTTTTCATTCTCTATTTTGAAACAGAGTCTTGCTAAGTTGTGGAGGGCCTCACTAAGCAGCTGAGGCTGGCCTCAAACTTGGATCCTCCAATCTCAACCTCCAAGCACTGGGATTACACCACCACGCCTGCCACACTAAACATTCTATAAAAGTGTCTATAAAAGTATCTATAAACATTCTATAATTGTGATAAATGATGTGTGATGTGCCGTATGGTGTGGTTTCCATTGTTATGCTTTTCATCCTAGGGCAAAATGAAGCAGTTACTGTTTTTATATCTATGTTACAGGGAAATAAGACTTAGGGTAGTTAAGTGAACTGCCCATGGTCACAATGACAGGAAGTGGGAAGAGCCAAGATTTGAATCTACCTCCATCTAACTCTGAAGCTCGTGCTTTTAACCATTATCTTAATCCCAGCTACTTGGTCAGGGTCCATTCCCAGGATGGAACAGAGTATCCCACCAAAAGTCCATGAGCAGCTAAGCAAGAAAGAAGACATAGACAAGGAAGCATCAAAAGAAGCCCTGGGAAAGCCAGAAGCTGGCTGCCATCTTCCTCTATGATGAGGACTGACCCAACTCCCATGAAATGCCCAACTCATTCCTACTAAACACACACACACACACACACACACACACACACACACGAAACAGCAGGACGTCGGATTCCAAAGCAGAACAGTAATGTTTCTTCTTAGAATTTTCTCCTTCAATGCCTTTCTCTTTAACAGCCTGAAAGGACCACCAGTGCAAGTAGCCTGAACAACTTCTATAGGGAAAAAAAGAACCTTGCTTTTGAGTTATCAACTTTCTGGAAGGAACTACCGAAAAAGTGCTGGCTTCAGAGTGTTAATTCCACCTGTCTGTTACACTTCAAATTAAAACCATTTGCATATGTACTTAAGGGCTTTGAAATTCAGAAATCCATGTACTGTAACTTGAAAGCCAAAAGAAATCAATTCAAGCAAGCCAGGACTTGTTCCTGGGAGATACAACTGAAATTTACAAGAATCCACCACAGTAGTTCTGGGTGCTTTCCTGCAGAGAGACTGTGGCCACAATCTGGGTCTCAGTTCAGTCTGGCCTCTCTCTCCCCTCAAGGCTGCTGGAAGTGGAGCCCAGCCTGGCTTTGTCAGTTGCTGAGCCCTGTCTCCAAGCATGGGGCTGGCTTTGGGACCTTCTTAATGTTTCCAGACTTAAAGAAGTCAGAGTAGATAGTCAGAGAAGATAGCCTCATGATCACCATATTAATCAAAAGAAGAGGGATCCCCCAAAAAGAAGGATCTTCTGTCCTATGCCAAGCACCTTAACTGAGTCACCTATAAGCTCAGAGATCAGTACTATTATCTCCATTTTACAGATGAAGAAACTGAGCCTTAGAGAGATAGCATGGCCTGAATGGCATAATAAAGGTACTAACCGCAGAGCTCACTTCATTACACTTGGCTAAGGCCAGTCCCCCTAAAAGCCATCCCTGTAGTCATGAGCAGGTACACTGCATACACATACCATAGCTCACAGCTCGGTCGCTTTGTTCTGGGTCTGAGGTCATATGGACCCATAACTGGGGCAAGGGGGCAGGTGAGCTGGCCTCAGGGGTCACCATCTGACTGGTGCCACGTCCTGGTGGTGCTGCTTGGTATTTGGTGGTGGAGGCAGGGCTGGGTGCATATCAAGGCCACCGTCTAGGGCAAAGGGCACACTCATAAAGGTCCCTGAAGTTCCCTGCCGACTACAGGAATGTGGGCTTTACTGGCCAGCCCTGAGCCCTGTTATCTCTCTCCAGGCTTCTGAGTCTATTTAGTGCTTGACCTCAGTCTGGTCTGGTGGCAACACAAAGGAATGCAGGTGGCCTGCCTGGCGGCCATTCCCCATCCTAAACACACATGCACAGTGCATACTCTACTCAAAATCCACCCCTCGAGGGTGCTGGGCAATCTGAGTCTAATTGTAAAAGTAATCAGGGCTCTGATGCCATGTTTAATAACAGAAGAGCCCTGAGAGAAGAGAATGAGCAGGTCTTGAGCATCTACTCTTTCTAGTTACTGCGCATGTGCATCTTTTTCTCCTTCCCAGCAGACTCAGTCTGATGATAGTAGCCCCATTTCACAAAGGCCACTTAGGAAAGTAGGTAGAGGCATGGGCTATGAAGAAAAGGTTGCCTAGGTTCAGATTTTGGCTCCTCTTCTTCTCTGGGTTTTGATTCACCTCAGCACCATGGGACAGGGGGTCTTGCCTCAGTCTCAGGACAGAGTTTGGGGAAGCATTAAGATGACTCACATCTTCTATTTCACCCAAGACTATCCCTATAGCACTCAAAGTCCACATCCCAAGAAAAGCTTAGCCCCTGGCCAACCAGGACTCTTGGTCACCCTAGGAACAGAGCTCCTGCCACTCAGAAATTCAGAAAAGAGATCCAGCCACTCAGAAACTCTTCTTATCCTGTGAAACCCACAGACTCACAAGCTTTGTGCTAGAATGTCTTAGGGACTCAACTTCTTATAATGAGAATACTTTCTCCTTTCTTTTTCTATTTATGTATTTATTTATTTAATAATTCATTTATTTTTGGTACTGGACATTGAATCCAAAGGCATTTCACCTCAAAGGTACACTCCACCTCTTTTTATATTTTATTCTGAAACACAGTCTCGCTAGGTTTCTGAGGCTGTCCTCAAACCCCCAATCCTCCTATTTCAGCCTCCCAAGTACTGAGATTATAGGTACACACCATCATCCTCAACAGAGAGAATATTTTCAAATGTCATTGAGGAAGTGCCAATCCTCCTCTGCCAAATCTTCTTGGTTCTCTTCAACCGCATACACTGTGACCTGAAAACCTCCCTGCCATGCCAAGGGCCATTCCATGGAGGAGGAAACTGAAGCTCAGTGCTAGGGGACACACCCAGGTTTACTCCACTCCTTCCCCTTGGACCCAGGGCACTAGACCTGCGTCGTCAATCATATCCTGGGCTCGGACATCATCCACACTGGTCTTGGAGAGGGAGCTCAGGCTCAAGCAAAACCTACGAAAAATGATTTTCTTTTAAAAGGGGCAATGGATCAAGTGCTGATGGGTACACCTGTGGAAGGGCCCTGGGGTCTGCAGGTTACCCACGATCAAGAACTTCTGTTCCAGACAGACCTGCCTGCCTGCTGACACTCCCCCTACCACCACCATGAGCCACCCTCTCCAGAAACAGAAGCCTCCAGAAGGCAGTTCTCCCAATGGGCTCCCAGGCTGCCCCCTGAGCACTGACTGACTCTCCACATCCTAGGAAGGGAGAACTAGGTCGATGGTCCCAGCTGTAGAGGGGGGCAACTGAGTCACTAAGTCAGATATACACACAAAGATGTTTTCAGAATCCCTTTCTTTCCCTCTCCCTGTCTTTCTCCTCTTTCTTGTGTTCCTCTCTGGCACCATGCTTAGGCCTAGCCTCTGGGGGCAAAGCTCTCTGCCATTAAAACTTACCTCTCTTTGGACCTGCTCACTGTCCTTCTCAGAATCCTCATAGGATGGATCTCTTTTCAGAAAACAAGATCTGAAAGCTCCAAGGTACCAAGATGCTAACGTGTGGCCCCTCTGTGGTAAATTCTGCCTTGGGCTTCAGTGGGGTTTAGAAGTGGAGGAAGAGGAACTGGGCTTTGAGCAAACCTTGGCACAAAAGAGCTGGGCCACTGGAAGGACAAAGAGGGCAAGATGTGGTTTTAAGAAGCTCATAAAGATTCAAGAGCAGTGAGTTTCAGACCTAATCTACCATGCAAATGTAATATACCATGGACCTGCACAACCACAAAGGTTTCTAAGAAGCAGGACTGGGAGACACAAGCTCTACTGCTTCCTCTTGGCCAAGAATCACCAACAATAGCCTCATCTACCTGACCTAAAGAAAGCCACTGCTCAGGATACCTGGGCCCAGCCCGGTGCAAGGTCACTTAATGCTTTCATGATATATTTACCTAGTGTTTCACAGGGGTCTCTGCCCCCCCCCCCCAGCTTCCAGGCCAACCCGAGTGTGGGGTGGGGAGTTACACTTGCACATGCAGGTGTGTGCACTATCTCTTGCTTTCCATCACAATCAGGGAGGGGCCCACACAAGAGACAGCCCTTGGACTGCTTCTGGAGTCTTGTATATCAGTCCATGAACCTTCCCAAGAAACTTCCTAAGCCAAAGAAACACTAGGTCACTGGTTCAAGGCCATGCTACTGCTAGTGAGTTCCAATCCTGAATTACTTCCAGAGACTACCATTTACTTCTACTTATTGTGAGCATTAATTTTGACAATAACAAAATAATATACAAAAAGTGGTTAATTAGCATAATGTCTGGTACATTTTAAGTGTTCCATAAGCACTTATTATCATCTAATGTTTATAAATTACTGAGATATAACAATTTTCTCAAGGTGCCTCAAACCAAGACAGCTCTGAGCTGTTTGTGTAAAAATCAGACCCAAGACTACTATGTTGTGCTGTTAGCAGAAAAATAAAACTCACCAAATGAAAGTATTCCTCTTTAAGTATATTGCCTTAATGGCCTAAAACCCTGCATATTTGCCACATAAAACATCAATGAAGTTAGGGTTAAAAAGTTATGGTATTTCAGAGTCAAAAACATGAGAGGCATTTCTTGTGCATTTATTATTTCATCAAAAGGTAATGAATGCCATGCTTTATGGTCTACTTTTCCTGGGCTGGACTAAAAAGAACTCAAGGTCAAGGGCAGGGCTTATGGTTTACAGTTCTACTCTGAAACTGGCTGGGTATCAATACTCTGTTATTCAACCCTCCCTAAAGGAGATGGGGCCTGGGTCCAGCCCAGCTATGGGCTTGCTGTCCTCAAAGATTTTCCAGGAAAGACATCCTAAGCCTCCCTGCCCTCATTTCTTCTCCACATAGCTAATGATGGCAGTTATCAGGTCTTTGTATGTGTGTGGCCACATGCTCTGAGCTGTTTGTGTATCATTTCAATTCATCCTCAAAACAGGCCTGAGTTAGCCTGTGGTCTCAAATTTGCAGGTGTGAACACCAAGCCTCAGAGAAGTTGTCACCTGCCCACTTGGGTGACTGTGAAGCCACTGCTCACACCTCTGGCTGCCTCCTGTCTTCATGTATGTCATATGGCAGCTTAAGCTCACTTCTGCTTATGCTGTCTGTCCTCATAGAGAGACAGAAATTTCCCCCAACATGTGTATAACAATCCGTACAAAGTTATCAATTGGCACAGCTACTTTGGAGGATCATTTGTCAGTGCCTGTTAAAGTTATAAATTTGCATAGTCGAACACACAGCAACTCCACTTACGCTATCCTAGAAAAATACTCACAAGATCATACAAGGAGCCATGTCCAAGGGTCTTCACTGAAGTATGATAATCGTGGACACAGGATTACAACTTAAATGTTCACAAACTGGAGAATGACCAAAAACAAACAACAACAAAAACCCAGAAAGAAGAGAACTATACGTTCATAATATGCTTCGGGGCAGTGGTAGAAAGGAATAAATGAACTTTATGCTTACATGAAAAGAGGGTCAAGACACAGTGTCAAGTGAAGGAAGTCTCAGAACAGTGAGACTAAAGAACAGCAAGAAACGCTGATGTTCTCTCTGCACACATACACATGCTTGTAAGCGCATAGGAAAGGGTCTGACATGATACAAACCACGGTGACAACAATTATTCATTGAATGGTGAAACATGATAGCAAACAGGAAATGTGGGTCAGAAGCGATTCCAGTCTTATCTGAAAAGTTGTAAATTTTTTCAAAAGAAGGATGGACCGACTCATGCATTACTTGTATAGTTATAGTGAAACTAAAATAAGCTTGTTTAAACTTTTACACTGGGGAAATAGTAACATGTAGTGGACAAGGATGCAGTATAAACTGGGACAGATCTTGGCTTTCATCCCAGTTTGACCACTGTGTAACCTTCCCCATGAATTATTTAGCCTCTATGTGTCTCTCTAGCTTCATCTGTGATATGAAGTTGAGGTAGTGAGACAGTGAGGGATTAAATGAGGTAATGGATAAAGCACTTAACCCTGTGCTGCAGCATAATTGATTAATAATTATTGGCAGCTTTTATTGCTCCTAAACCCATGAGGAGCTGTGATTTGCAACAAGGCATTGGCAGGGAAATGTTGGGAGGTATTAAGTATCCATCACAGCTCTAGGATTCCTATCTGAAGGATACTGAGAGCTCATATCTCCACTGCCCTGCATGCATACACCCTCGAAGAGCACATTTCTTCTTTCCTGTATGGCCCTCCCTTGGTTGACCCTGCGCCAGCTGGACAGAGGCAGGCAGAGCGGGGGGTGGGGAGGCAGTCAGAGGGGTCTGGGGAGCTACTGATGGGAAATCAGGGGATCATTTCGTAGAGAGTAAGGGCTACAGTGCCTGGCCTTCTCCCTCCCTCGTTCCAGCATAGACCCCCAAACACCCGTAATGTTATTAAAGACATGGGGGGCTTCTGAGTGCTGTGCAACACAGCATGTTCATCTAAACTCCTGGGACTGACTTTGGGACAAATAACTATGTAATCTTGTCCTTCAAGCTCAGGCCAGGGACTAATACTTTTCTTGGTTCCCAGCCAGTGTCTGAAACACAGGTCCTAAGAGTTGCTTTACAAAGCCGAATCCTGTGTATCCTGATTAAATATTGACAATAGCTCTACCTGCCTTATCTTGATTCCATGAAAACCTGGTCCCTGAGGAATTGTGTGGGGCAGAATTTACCCCCACAGCACAGCCATGGACAGTCTCATGGAGTAGTTCAGAAAAGACACTGCCCTAAGGCCATAAACCCCAAAGACTCCTCAGCAAAATAAGGCTTATGAATTGTTACACCCTAAAAAAAAAAAATCTCCATCACTCATCTGGGCTTTAGGGGAAAGTAGCAAGAATGTCCCCTGTAGAACTTAATAAATCACTCATTAACTCTCCACCAGCAGGCCAAACTTGTAGGTGAGGGAGAGGGGACTGCATAAAGGGAGGAGCTGGTCATCAGAGGTCCCTGGGTGCCTGAGCTGCCCACGGAGTCCAGGCATTCCAGCCCAGAGGCCCGGGGGCCTGCCCAAGTGTAAGGGAATCTAAGAGTCTCTTACCTCAAGAAAAAGACCAGTTGAAGTGATTTCCAAAGGGGCAAAATTTGTCCTTAGCTCCCAGCCTGACTATTGAGACCCTTCTGTGGCATCCAGGACCCTGGCCTCCTCACTGTGTTCTCCCTGGGAACATCCTAGGTCCCTGGTCAATACCCCCATCCTCCCCTCCACTAAAAGGGCAGGGTTGGAATATGAATTTCTCCCTGGAGATGAATAGGGGTGATCCCCTGTCTTAGGTTGCATTGTTAACAGAAGCCATTAGGGTCTTCCTCACAAAGAGGTAGAGCACTTGTCTACCATGCCTAAGGCCTGGGTTCTATCCTTAGCATGGCAAAAAAAAATAAAAATAAAATAAGCCTATCAAAGTAATTCATTAAATTAGCAAAATGAAGGGGAAAACTGCATGATTATCTTAATGGATCAAAAAAATCATATGATAAATTCAGTGGCATCTATGAATATTTTTTACATTCAGTTAATTAGAAATAAAAGGTAATTTCTCAAGCTGCTGAAGGGCACCCATAAAACAATCAACAACCAGTTTAGCTAACATGTGCAGAGACGGAAGAGAGCGCAGCAGGACAGGATGTGGAAGGAAGTATACCAAGAGCTATGTGCATGTATGCTTGCATTGCATTGAACTTTACTATGATGTATAATTGTGATGCACTAATAAAAGTATTTTTAAATAAACCAACACAAAAGTCATACATAATGGCAAAATATTGAATGACTTCTCTTGAATATTGGGAATAAGGTAAGGATTTTGTCTTTCACCAATTCTACTCAACATTGTCCTGGAGGTCCTGCCCAATGCAATAAAATAAGAAAAACAAAAATAATATAACCTGCAAAGAAAGAAAGAAGCAAAACCTCTGGTCAGACAAGAATATTAACATGTAAAATCCTAAGGAATTATAATAAAAGCTATTATAATAAACAGAGACATGAGGTCAAAATACAAAAATTAATTGTATTTATATATACTAGCAGTGATAAAAAAAATTCCCATGAGTACAGCAAGATGACAGAGTAGGATCTTCCAGAGATTATTTCCCCACAGACATACTCTATTTAGTAGTTATATATGCACCAGACTATTTCCGCAAGAGCTAAGGAAACAAGGTCTACCTGAAGATACGGCCTCTGGAACAGTCCTGTGCCAGAGGACAGATGGCCCCAGTCTATTGGATTTCTGTTTCTGCAAGCATTAGTTATGGCTGGTTGCAATGGTCTTGGCCCCAAGTCCACCTCAGAAATAGACAGTCTATAGCAATGTGGGTCTCGATTCTTCCCCAGTACTATGGTAGTCTTGGAGGGATATGGGCTCAGGGTGTGACACAAATAAGTGGCATTAGTGGCTACAGGTGTGGCATAGACACCAAGGGCTGTTCCATCCGCAGTTATTTTGTCCAGAGCTTGGCAGAATCTCATGGTATCAGACTGGTGACATTGGACAAAGCATCTAGGTCTACCCTTGCCCCAAGGAGAGGTTGTGGGATGGACTACTCTTTCTAGGGACTGCACTGGCTCCTTCTGAACAACACACCAGCTGTGGAGTTGAAACAAACCTGGGTTTGGATCGCCCTCTAGTGCTAAAATGGTAATAACACATCAATAGCAGGTTCCCAGCAAACCTGGACCTGAGCACCATCCAGTGCTAAGGTAGCGCAAGTAACTACAGGTTCAGAGAAAATAAGCAGTCTACCTAGGATTTCTGGAAAGATAGACACAAACAAAGCCAAATTATAGAGACTGAAATAAATATGTAATCCTGCAATGCCCAGATGATATTCCAAGCCAACAAGCATCCAGAACTTCCAGAAAACCAAGACCTCACCTAAAAATCAAAATAGTGTACCAGAAGTTAACTATATAGTAAAAGGTATGAGGAAACTCTCAGAGAATTTAAAGCAGATGTTTTAAGGACTTGAAGTCAATTAGCTTGGGAAAAACCTTGAGAAATTAGTCAATACTCTAGAGAGAAACTTAACAAAGAGATAGAAGCAAGTTTTAAAAATCAACCAGAAATTCTTGAGCTTAAAAATACACTCAAGTGAAATTAAAAATGTGATAGAGGGCATCAATAGTAGGAGAAATCAAACAGAAGAAATAATTAATGAGCTTAGAGACAGACTATTTGAAAATGCACAAAGAAAAAAGAAAAATAATGAAGAATAATAAAAAAAACTTATAGGAATTGTGTGCAGTATTAAAGAGCAAATAATTAGTTATTGTGGTTCAAGATGGACTTGAGAATGCCAAAGAAATAAAATGATTATTCAAAAACTAATAATAATTTTAAAATCTTCCCAAAGTTAGGATATACAAATATTCAAGTATAGAAAAGTCAAAGACCAATAGTCAGGTAAACTAAGTTTACCCCCAAGACATATTATAATCAAGCTCTCACAGGTGAAATATAAAGGGAACATTCTCAAGGCTGCAAAAGAAAATAAATAACACATAAGAGTGTCCCAATTCATATGACAGAAGATTTCTTAGTAAAAACCTTACACTGACATGAAATTTTCACAGTACTGAAAGAAAAAAAAAAAAACTACTGACCAAGAATGTTAAACACAACAAAGCTATCCTTTACAAATGAAGTAGAGATAAAGATATTCCTAGACAAACAAAATCTGAGCAACCATATCTTCTCCAAACCTGTTCTCTAAGAAATAAATGCTAAAGGATGTTCTTCAAACTGAAAGAAAAGACATTAATAAATAACATGATAACATAAGAATATATAAAACTCATTGTTAAGATTAATTATATAGACAAACTTAGTATGCTCTAATATTGTAAATATAGTGCACAAGCCATTCATATCTCTAGTATCTAGATAACTAAAACTTAAGGTAATAATAACAACATCAAAATATTAAGAAATTGGCAACACTGATAGATGTAAAGTGGGATACCAAAAACTCAAAATGTGGGAGGAATTGTGTAGAAATGTAGAATTTTCATATTAGCATATTTTCTCTGTCTTTGTTTTTATCTTTTAGAAACATGTTAAATTACTATAATCTCAAGATAGCTTGTTATAATTAAAAGATGCTTTCTGTAAGCTGCATGGAAAAAATCTATAGTAGATAAACCAAAAATAATAAACCATGAGTCAAAAAGCACATTACTATAATAAATCACTTAATCACAAAGATAGAATATAATAGAGTGAGAAAAAAGAAAATAACTAAAATAAGACTAGAAAGCAAGTTACAAAATGGCTCTAGTAAGACTTTACTTATTGATAATTTCCTTAAATTTAAGTGGATTAATTTTCCACTTAGAAAACAGGGTGACTTAATAGATTATTTTTTTTAAAAAAGACCCAACTATATGTTTCTTATAAGAAACTCACTTCACCTCTAAGAACATGAAGAAACTAAAAGTAAAGGAATGAAATTAGATATTCCATTCAAATGGAATCCAGAAGAAAGAAAGAGTAGTCATATTTATTTACAAAATAGACTTTAAATCAAAAGCAGTAAAAAGAGATTGAAATGATCACCATATAAAAATAAAGGGTCAATTCAGCAAGGGAAAATACTAATTCTAAACATATATGCACTTCATATTGGAGTACCCAAATATACAAGGTAAATATTAATATTAATTTTTCCCAAAGGGAAAGGTAGACTCCTTTACAATGATAATTGAGGATTTTAACATTCCATTTTCAGCAGTGGAAAGATCATATAGGTATAAAATCAACAAAGAAGCAGCAGAGTTAAATTGCACCCTGAACCAAATAACCTAATAGACATCTAGAGAACATTTCATCCAACAGTTTCTGAATACACATTCTTCTCATCAGCACATGCAACATTCTCCAGGATAAATCATATGATAGTCCACAAAATAAGTTTCAAAAAAGTTTTAAAAAGTGAAATCATATCAAATATTTTCCCAACCACAATGCAATAGAATTTGAAATAAAAAAAAGACTTTGGAAAAACAAATAAACAGAAGTTAAACAACTTAGTTTTGTGCAACCAATGGATAAAAAACAAATATAAACTGAAATTTAAAAATTTCTTGAAATAAATGAAATAGAGACACAACAGACCCAAATCTATGGAATACAGCAAAAGCAGTATGAAGAAGGAAGTTTATAGCAATCAATGTCTACATTAAAACACAAGCAGAAAGATCTCAAAAAGCCCCAGGCAGGTGCAGTCATACATGCCTATAATCCAAGCTACTTGGGAGGCCGAGGTAGGAGGATCCAAGTCTGAGGCCAGCCTTGGCAACTTAATGAGACTGTTTCAAAATAAAGTGAAAATGGCTGGAGATGTAGCTCAGTAGCCAAGCACTAGGATAGCATGCACAATTTCCTGAGTTCAATTCACAGTACCCACACCTCCCCCCCCTACACACACACACACACACACACACACACACACACACACACACTTCAAGGGATAAGGAAAAAAAAAAGAATAAACCAAATCTAAAATTAGTAGAAGGAAAGAAATAATAAAGATGAGAGCCTAAATAAATTAGAGATCTACCTTAGTGTGTTGGCAAACCCCTGTAATCCAAGTTCTTCAGAGAATGAGACAAGAGAATCATAGGTTCCAGGACAGCCTTAGCAACTTAGCAAGACTCCCAGCAACCTAGTGAAACCCTGCTTCAAAACAAACACAAACAAACAAACAAACAAACAAACAAAAAAAAAAAAATATATATATATATATATAAAAGGGCTGGGGGTATAGCTTGGAGGTAGGATGTCCCTGGGTTCAATTCCCAGTACCACACAAAAAATTAATTACTTAATTAAATAAAGACTTGAAGAATACAAAAGATCAGTGGAACAAAGAGGTCATTCTTTAGAAATATAGACCTTAGCTAAACTAAGAAAATGAGAGGGAAGACTCAAATAAATAAAATCAGAGATGAAAAGGGAACGTTACAACTGAAACCACAGAAATACAAAGGATTGTTAAAGAGCATTGTGAACAATCATGTGCCAAAAAATTTAATCACCTAGAAGACAAGTTCCTAGCTATGTATAAATAGAAAACCAGAACAGGCCATTCAAAAGCAGTAACATTGAATCAGAAATCTCAGCTGGGCATGGTGGCAAAAGCCTGTAATCCCAGGAGAGTGATACAGGAGGATCACAGATTCTAAGGCAGCCTCAGTCACTTAGTGAGGCTCTCAGCGACCCAGCAATATCCTGTGTCACAAGGAAAAGGAGAGAGAGAGAGAGAGAGAGAGAGAGAGAGAGAGAGAGAGAGAGAGAGAGAGAGAGAGAGAGAGACTCCCATTAAAGAAAAGCTTAGGACCAGATAGCTTTACTTCTAAATTCTATCACATATTTAAAGAATGAACACCTTAGTCAGGGTTCAGGATTATTCCAAAGAAATAAAAGAGGAAGGAATTCTTCCAAATACATATTATATGGTCAACACTATCCTGATACTAAAACTAGATAAGGACACACCTTTGTTGGAAATCAGTTGGCTGCAAATGCATGAGTTCACCTATAGTTTATCTATTCTGTCACATTTGCCTATGCATCTGTTTTTGTGCTAATACCACATAGTTTCAACTACTATAGCTTTGTAGTATATATTGAAGTCAAGTAGTATAATGGCTCCTGTTTTGCTCTTTTTTGCTCAAGGTGGCTTTGGCTATTTGGTGTGTGTGTGTGTGTGTGTGTGTGTGTGTGTGTGTGTGTGTGTGCGTGTGTGTGTGTGTGTAAACTTTAAGGATTTTTTCTACTTCTTTGGAGAATGTCTCTGGTATTTTAATATGTATTACAATGAATCTGTAAATCATTTTGAGCAGTATGGATATTTTAATAATATTTATTTTTCCAATCTATGAGCACAATCTCTTCAGTGTTTTATATCCTCTTCAATTTCTTCAGTGTTTTATAACTTATAGATATCTTTCACCTATTTGATTGAACTTATTTCTAGGCATTTTAGTTTTTTGTCGCTATTATGAATGGGGTTGCTTAAATGTAAGACTTTAAAGTATGAAGTCACTAGACTAAAACGTATGGAAATACTTCGAGACATTGAAATGAGCGAAGAATTTTTTTGGAGAAAATCCCCAAAGCACAGAAAACAAAAGCAAAAATAGACAAATGGGATCATACCAAAACTTCTGAACAGAAAACAATCAACTGGGTGAAGAGACAACCTATAAAATAGAAGAAAATTTTTGCTAACTATCCATTAGAACAAGAGATTAATATTGAGAATATATAAGTAATTTCAAAAACTCAATAGCAAAAACACAAATAACTGGTTTACAAATGAACAATGGACCTAAATAGACAATTCTCAAAAGAAGATACACAGATAGACAACAGGTACATAGAACATGCTCAGCATCACTAATCATTAGGTAAATGCAAATCAAGACCACAATGAGGTGTTATCTCACCCCAGTGATAATGTCTATTACCAAAAAGATTAAAGATAATAAATGATGGCAAGGATGTGGAGAAAATGGCCTTTTACATGTACTAATGCAAATTAGTATAGCCATTATGAAAAACAGTATGAAGTTTCCTCAGAAAATTAAAAATAGAACTGCCATATGATCCAACAATTTCACTACTGGATATATTCATAGGAAATGAAATCAGCCTGTCAAAGAGACCTCTGCACTACCATATTTGCTGCAGCACTATTAATAATAGCAAAGAAATGGAAACAACCTAAGTGTCCATCAACAAATAAACTGATAAAGAAAATGTTCAATGTCATTAATCATCAAAAGAAATGCATATTAAAACCAAAATGAGATATACAATGTTGTCAAGGATGTAGAATAAGTAGAACTCTCATTTGTTGTTGGTGGGAGTGCAAAATGGCATAACCACTTTGGAAAAAGTTCTGGAAATTATACAATTAAACATACACTTGCAATATGATTTAGTAATTTGAAATGTGTGCATATATGCCTTCATCAGCTTGTACCTAACAAAGATGCATGATTACAATGCACCAATTAATAAAAAAATAAAAAGGTATTTACCCAAGAGAAATAAAAACATGTACACACACACACACACACACAGACACACCACCCCTTAACAAGAATGATCTTATCAGCTATATTCATAATTTCTAAAAATTGGAAACAGCCCAGATGTCAATCAATTAGTGAATCGTTAAGCAACATATGGTAGATTCATGCAATGGAACACTATTCGGCAATAAAAAGGAACAAACTGGATGACTATGAAACATGTTGAAAAAAGAATTATACAGGAGAATGTCTTGTATGCTTCTATTCATGCTAATTCTGCTACAGGCAATGCAAATATATGGTGAAAAACTGATGCTTGCATCTAGGGAGTTAGATCGATAAAGAACATGAGGGAATTGGTGTGTAGGGAGTAATTGTATTGTTTTGTATCTTAATGAAGACTTGGGTTACACAGGTGTACTCTTTTCCAAAACTCACTGAATGGTAGATATCTTTAAGATTGGTATGTTGTGCTGTATAAATTTGATCTCACCATTAAAAAGAATGAACCTTTACTATCGTTTAATATACGCATCTTTAAATATTTTAGTGGTGAGTGCACTGGAGTCTCAGCTTACCTGGAAATGCCTCTGAAGGGCTCCGTATAAATGGATTAACAGAAACGGGGTAGATAGATGGATAGATTTGTGATAAACTAGATCTAAATGCTAACTGCAGGAATTTAGGTGGTGAGCATATTGATGTGTCCTGTGCGATTCTTTAAACTTTTCTGCATACTTGAACATTTTCAGAATAAAAGGACGGGTAGAAAAAAATGAATGCAGAGGTGAAATATCAAAATTATCTTTTTGCTAACCCTGAGGCATAACCTTGAGGAATTCAGCCCCTGGGGGGCGCACTATCCAATGCACCAGGGCCATGAGTGGGTGGGTTGTCCAACTCCCAGCTTCTCTGAAACCTAAGTTACGGCAGTGAACTGTCCTGGCACCAAGTTTTCAGTATGTCAGTGTGTACATTCCAATTTTAAGAAATGTAGTTGCTAGTATTAAAAGGTTTATGAGGACCACATTATTTATAAAAGAGCCTATCAAAGAATACTTATATGAAAAATCTTATCTCAGACCTTAAACTGGTGAAAAATGGACTTTGATCAACAAGAAGGTAAATTATTTACCAGCCAAGAGATTCTGTTTTAATATCAGCTATAAAAAAAAAAAAAAAAGGAAAGCCAATTTAGTCAGGCATAGTGGTTCACACCTGTAATCCCAGTACTTGGGAGGCTGAATAAGTCAGGAGGATCCCAAGTTTGAAGACAGCCTTAGCAACTTAGTGAGGCCCTGCAATAAGTTTGTGAGACCCTGCTTCAAAATAAAATAGGGCTGAGGGTGTAGCTCAGAGGTAAAATGCCCCAGGGTTCAATCCTCAGTAACACACACACACACACACACACACACACACACACACACACACACACACAGACACATACACACACACTAATTTGTCTTTAAATTTTGTTTATAAAGTGTTTTTTTATCATATCTATGAGTTGTATTTTGTTTTTGATTTTTGGTTCTGGGGATTGAACCCAGGAGAATTCTACTTCGGAGCTACACCCCTAGCCCTTTCTTTTTTTAAAAAAACAAGGTCCCACTAGGTTGCTGAAAGTCTTGCTAAGTTGCTTGAACCTGCAATTCACCTTTTTCAGCCTCCCAAGTATTGGGGTTACAGGCATGCCCTACCATGCCCAGCTTTGAACCATGTTTTAAGAAGCAAGAATACTTGCTAACTTTCTACATAAGAGGAGCTAATATTACTGAAGGACTTGTGACATGAGATATTACAATGGATATTTTATATATAGTGTCCCCTTTCTACCCTTACACCTGCTCCAAACCACTCTTTTCGCTTTGCTTGCTGCCCCCATGAGGCAGTAATGACTTTTGAAATGTGAAAGGGGCTGTTCTTCCATTTGAAAAGGGCATCTCATCAGGGCTTCTACCTGGAACATGGCAGAGAGTGCAGGGCAGCTATCCCATGTGTGATGGTGCTCAGTCACTGCCAGAAGCGGACAGGTTGCTCAAAAGCCCCCTCGGCATCACTAGGATCTGCTGTCTGCTGGTCTTCAAATACACAGACCAGAAACTCACTGTTTCTGTGGGATAAATAGGAACAAATGACCCAACTCTCCAAAATCTTTATCCTGACACTTTTCTGGGTAGAAACACTTCTTTAGAAAGCAAGTCTACCATGGAGCTTGGGTATTTTTAATGCATCTTTCCCCTGAGGCCCAGGGACTTTTTGTTGGCTATACACAAAGGATTACGCTATGTGTTTAATAAAATGGCCCAATTTCAATTTAAAAGCAGGAACATAAGACATACTAAGTTTGAGTCATTTTGGAAAAGAAAAGACAATCCCTTTCAGAATAAAGATAAATATCTATCTAGAATCATCTTGGTAAAACATATTGATTGCTTCTCTCAACAGAAAGGCATTTTTAACCAAATCTATGAATTAGGAGACTGATGAATAATTTACAAATTGTATCTGAGATCTCTTTTTCAGCATACATACTAGACCACAATCTCTGACCCACTAGAGGTGGAAGTGTGGATGTGTGGGGGTTTGCAGCTTTGGCTGCACATTGGAATCACCTGGGGAACATTAAAAAGTCCCAATGCCTGCATCCCAACCCATCAATTTCTTTTTTGACACATCATCTCGCTAAATTGCCCAGGCTAGCCACCAACTCATGATCCCTGTGCCTTGGCTTCCCAAGTAACTGAGATTACAGGCATGCACCACCATGCCAGTCTTCAGCAATTCTATTTTAATTGGTCTAAGGCACAGTCTAGACACAAGGATGTCTTAAACTCACAAGTAATTCTAATGTCAGTCGAGATGAAGAACTCCTGTTCTAGTTTCCCCACCTAATTGGATTGGGTGGGGAGAAGATGGCATTTTGACCTTATAAGAAATGCATTGCTTCCTCTCAAAATCTTTCCAAGTGAGTTTACATTATCATATTAATATGGCAATCACTTTAGGACCAGATTGAATAAAGAAAACCTTTTGTGAGAATTTGATTTTGGTGAGAAACCTAGCAAGCAAGAATTGCTATTACGAGCTCCAAAGTGAGGTTCATGTATCTTGGGAGTCATGAGACAATCCACTGGGATGCAGAAAGAAAGAAAGAACTCGATTTTCTGAAAGAAATGAGAGAGGAAGGAGGAAAGAAGGAAGAAGAAAAAGAAATCAAAGAAACAAAAAGAGAAATTAAGATTTACTTATATGTAATATGTTGACTTGGGTGACCAAATATCCAAGTTTGTCCCAGACTGAAAGATTCCTAGAAGGCACCACTTTCAGTGCTAAACCTAGGAAAGTCCCAGGCAAACCAGTGAGATGGTCACCCTGATATGAAGGAATGCTGCCATCGGTCCCGACTCCATAGTTGTGAGAATGTCCCCAGGGACAAGAGGAAGTTATCCAGGGTTGGGGGTTATGGGAGCAACCTCAGTTAATTCACTTCCATCATAATGCAGCATACTGAGGTTTAAGGATGATAGCAGTGTGGTTAATATTATGGACACAACATCTCTAAATGGTACAATTTTTATAGTAAGACATTTTTGTACCACAAAAAGAATCATTGGTCAATGGCTAATGACTCCAAAGAACTGACAAACTTAAAAATGAATTATATGTTTTAAAAAATACAAATGCAAGCATATTAAATTTATTAATTTTTTTGTTGAGTTAACTATCCAAAATATGCTACCTACAGATATTTTTTAAATGATAAACACAATTTCCATCTAATCTGGCCCATCAAGGTAAAAGATGACATTTTAATGATGCTTTCAGAAATTCAGGCAATGGAGAGAAACATTTAGAAAGTGGAAGTTTAATGACTGGTTAGGGATGTTTCCAATGTGTGTTAGTGTTGCTAACAACAATATAGGTATGTATCACCTATAAAAACTTTCATATCTTTGAAGACTTTTTTATTTTTTAGAAAGTGGGAGCAGCATTTTTTTTTTGCTCATTAAAAAAAATTCCAAAAAGACCAGTAAATATATGAAAAAATGTTCAACAACATTAGCAATCGGGAAGATGCAAATCAACATTACACTGAGATTCCATCTAACTCCAGTTAAAATAGCAATCATCAAGAATGCAAAAAATAATAAATGCTGGCAAGGCTGTGGAGAAATAGGGACCTTTATATACTATTGATTGGATTGCTAATTAGTACAGCCACTATGGAGATCAGCATGAATCTTTCTCAGAAGACGGGATATGGAATCACGATATGACCCAGCATATCACTCCCTGGTATCTTTCCCAAGGAATTGAAGTCAGAATATCATAGTGATACATGCATACTCCTGTTTATAGCAGCATATTCACAATAGCCAAACTGTAGAACCAGCCTAGGTACCCATCAATAGATAAATTGTTTATGAAACTGTGGTATATTTAGGCTATGTTAAGAATGTGGGCTGTACGTGTAAAACGAAGAAGTGGTGCTGTGTGCATACATGTTTCCATCACACTAAACCTCAATGTGATGTATGGTTACAATGCACCAATAAAATATATTTTAAAGGCGTTTGAATAGCTTTAACTCACTGTGTTAAAAATACAAAAAGGGATCATCTTCAATGAATTTTCAAGTCAAGTTGACACCAGCAAAGATGGGAATTTACACATCAAATTTTAAAAAAAGCAACTTTGTGTAACTGATGGAAGGAATTTGATTTTTTGGTAATTTACTTAACATAGCTGTTTTTATTTGGATCTAAATGTCTTTATATACAGTATCATTTTCAGCTATGATATCCATTCAAATTACTCTTCAAATTGACATATTACAAATATTTTAAAAATCAATTCAATAACATATTCAATAACATTTCACTTCTAAATCTTATTTATAGTAAGAGATCAAATGGATTTTGGGGTTGTTAATAGTGAAATAATTAGTTAAATATTATTTATTTTCTAATTATCTCATTGGATCTTTTTGTTTTTTGTTTTGGGGTACTGGGGATTGAGCCCCAGGGTATCCTACCTCTGAACTATACTCCCAGCCCTATTTTATTTTTATTTAGAAACAGGGTCTTGCTAGGCTGATGACACTCTCACTACTTTCTGAGGCTGTCCTTGAACCAGCGATCCTCCTGTCTCAGCCTCCCAAATACTAGGATTACAGGTGTGCACCACCATACCCAGCTAGCTCATCTTTTTAAATTGCTGTTATTGTGAATGTTTTATAATGGACATTATACTCATAGAAGAGTTCAAGGATATAATTTATAAATAACTAAATATACATACACACACATATATATACATATATATATATTCATACTGAATATATATATATATTCATACTGAATAGAGATCACTGAGCCAGAAAACTATTCCAAAGCAGACATCTGTATAACTGTGTAATGTCTGCCTACCTGAGTTTGCACTCATAAGTAAATATGTGATGATGACAAACATCATTAATTACTAGTAAAATGCAAATTCAAACCACAATAAGACAACATCTCACACCTCTAAGAAGGGTCACTATCAAAAAGACAAAAGAGAGCAGTGTTAGCAAGAATGTGAAGAAAAGGGGACTCTTGTACACTGTTGATGGGACTATAAATTGGTATGGCAACTATGGAAAGTTATATGAAAGTTTCTCTAAAAACTATAGAATTACCATGTGATCCAACAATCTCATTTCTGGATATTTACTCCAAAGATCTTAAATCAGTACACTGAAGAGATATCTGCCCTCCTGTGTTCATTGTAGCACTATTCACACTGACCAAGTTATGGAATCAACTCTAGTGCCCATCAACAGATAAAGAAAATGTGATATGCAGACAAAGAATACTGGCCAGCCTTTAAAGAGAAGGGAATTCTGTCATTTACAACAACATGAATAGAATTGCAAAATATTTTGCTAAGCAAGACTATCAAGACACAGAGGGACAAATACTGTATGTTCTCACTTACACGTGAAATCTAAAAAAGTCAAACTCGCAGAAGCAAATGGCAGAATGGAGCCTACAGAAGCTGGAGGGTGAAAGGAATGGGGAGATGATGGCCAAAGGGTACAATAAAATCTCAGGACAAACAAATGGTTTTGTTTTGTTTTGAGACCTATTTCATACTCTGGTGGGTATCGTTAATAATAGTCTATTGTACATTTTGAAGTTGCCAAGAAAGTAAATTCAAATGTTCTCACTACAAAAATTAAGTATTGGAGGTGATGGATATGTTAATTAACTTGATTATTCCACAAGTATGCATAAATCAAAACATCACTTTGTACCCCCAAATATATAATTAAAAATTGCCAATTTTTTTCATGTGTTGAATGAATGAATGAAACCCCTTCCACAGCAGCTATAGCTAAAGAATTAGCAAACAGATGAAGAACACCAACTTACGTTTCTTCCCAAGCATTAAGAGGAAACATTTGAGCAGCATCTGTGTACATCCAATTAAGAAGACTCTGCTATAATCAAGTTGAAATCATCCACATCAGTATTTAGGAGTGGTCAATAGAGAATCTCCCCAATTAATTCAGTTCAACAAGGGATCATTGAGTATCTCATATCTGACTCACAAGTGAAGTAAGTTAATACAAAATAAGTTATCTCTGGTTTCTGATTTCATCGAACTCATGTTTCGCATTACAACATATCTTCAAACTTCCACTTAGAGATGTCTATAGCCTGACATTCAGGAAATGTAAACCACTTGGTTGTGTGATTTTTGTTACTTTCTGTATGTCTAACTTCTTCGTCTTACCACATATTCATCTGCTCCCAGCTCCCCAGTTTCATGCTGGAAGTAGACAGGTTCTGGATCTGAATCTTGCAAAATACCAATCTACACCAAGTTGGACTCTCTGGTTCCATTGCAGACCGTACTGCTCATACTTCTACCTCAAAAGAGAGTAGGTAAGGCAAAGTGCATTTGTAATGGATCTGTCTTTGCCGCTGAACCTCACTAAAGCTGGAGGAAAAAAAAAATCCAAAGCCTTTTCCTTCCATGTCTTTTTTCTAGGTTGTGATCTACATGAATACACACACACAAAAGATAAGGGAGCCAATACTCTCAGGTGAGCTAAATAACTGAATGTGCCACTATCCCCTAATATCTATAAACAAGAGATTAAGTGAAGGCAGGGAGCTAGAGGACCTTAATTACTTAGAAAATCACAAAACAAGGAGGCTCCTCCAGAACTGCTGGTCACTCCAAGGATTGTTGTTGGAGGGAACTCACTAGCTTCTTGGATTTCCCTCTCATTATGAAGTCTGTCCCTAGGAGATGAGTTCCTTTGGGCATGATGTCACTTGCTCCCAGGTCCTGAATGATGGCTTTTCAGAGGCTGCTGTGGAAATGCCAATGGTAGAACTTATCACTGGACACTCAACATCTGAAGTTGCTCATGTAACGTGAATAACAGAAAGAAAGAGCAATAAGGTTGAAAAACCTTCCAATTCTCAAACCCCCACTCTCCTGGAGACCAAGCCTGCTGCCATGAGCATGTTTTGCATGGGAGAACCAGATCGCAGACACAACAGGGACAGTTTTGTTTTGTTTCTTCTTTTTTTTTTTTTTATCTCCTTCTGCAACAGATCAATTTACAAAATCAATA
Organism: Graphiurus murinus; assembly: GCA_004027655.1. Taxonomy (NCBI): domain Eukaryota; kingdom Metazoa; phylum Chordata; class Mammalia; order Rodentia; family Gliridae; genus Graphiurus; species Graphiurus murinus. The sequence goes on from PVLC010010851.1 coordinate 26,588, forward strand.
AGACTAGTATAAGCGCCTTCCACTAATGGCACTGTTTGTCAGGAACTGAAAACTGAGGAAGATTAATTTGATAAGAAATAAAACACTTTGGCACAGAAAAGTCTCCATAAATCTTTATTGCAAATGTTTCCATCTTAGCAAAGTAACCCAGGAAGAAACTGAGATGGACTACTAGAGCCAAGACATTGGATCTCAAGAAGAGGAAAAGATGCCATTTCAATTTCAGCAAATATATAAACTACTTTATTTCTTTTGCTAATTTTTGCCAATTTCAACTCCTTTGTGAAGGTTGCTTCCACAGCCTCTCCAATCCTCAAATAGCTGCAAAATTGTGTATAGCATTGTTGTTTTTTTAATGGGAAACCAGGGCTTTAATCAAACAGGACTGAGACCACCCCTCTTCCCTGCCAGCTCATTACCAACAAAGATGTACATTTATCATTAAAAGGCTATATTAAGGTATTAGCTAAGTAAGAATAATGCAAAATATGTGTACTGGGATTTTAGGCAGATGCCAAAACATGTAGGTTAAAATAAACCCAAAGCAGGAAAAAAAAAAATCCCCCAAAGGCAACTTTTTCCAGAGTTTTATTTTAAATGATACAGAACATGTGGCAAAGAATGTTCATTTCCCAGGAAAGTCTACTATTTCTTTGTGGACTCCACCCACTGAAGTGTCTGCCAGTTGTGACAATGGTGTCCATAGCAGACAACGTGCTGGTACCCAAGGCACACATCCACCATCAGGAGCTAAACATCTTCACAACAGTTGCACTCAGTCCCCTGCAGACCTGATATTTCTCCAGCAAAACATAAGATAAAATAAAATTTGAAATGACACCTAATGGTACTTCTTTCTGGCCAAGGTTCAAGGAACCCGCAGAAGGACAGTGCTTGGATGGAAGAGGCCTTGGCTCCAGGTAATGGTGGCTTATGGATGACTGAAGGTGTTAACAAAGCCCACATAAGCACTAAGCATGGACCCTCACTTTTAGGCTACAGAGGGTCTGAAAGGGAACAGAAATGGCCAAACACACCCTTCATCCTGTTTCTGACAGCTCAGCTTTCCTTGCATGTATTCTCCAAAAGAGTTGCAAAACCATCTCTTAAAGCAATGTTTTTCTTAAGTTCATTGTCCTTAGTAACCAAGCAAGCTGGAGGAGGAGCCCTCCTCCTCTCCCCACGAGACTCGTGCCTCCCCCTCCCCACCCCTTCTCCAAACACAGAAGCAGGCGTGCGTGCGTGTTCCCATCCCTCCACTGTCCCTCTCTCCCATCACCTGTCCCTACCCAACCCGATGTTCCTTCCCCGCCCCCTACCTGTCACTACCTGGAGCCCCAGCCCTTGAGACTCTGCTGCTGAAATCTGGCTAAGGCTGAGAAGAGCAAACAAAGGAGCAACTGTGGGAACTGAGAGCTCAAGGACTCTGGCAGCAGGTCTGCCCTTGGATGCCTCACCTGGGAGGTGCTGGCAGGGCTGGTCTCCCCCAAGGCACCCATACATCTCAGGATGACAGACAGAGGGTGGAACTGACCCCAGGTCATTTCCGCAGAGAGGGCCCTGGAGAGAAGGGGCCTAGGGGCCTTCTCGGAGGACTGGGACATGACAGAAACAGAAATGGCTGGGCGGCACATTTGGGGAAATTTAGCATCAAATATTATCCCTAAGATCCCTTATAATCCTTCCCCCCTCAAAGGAAAAGAACTGGAAAAAAAAAGAAATTAAAAAAAAAGAGAGAGAAAAGGAGAGAGAACTACAATTCTAGTTTGGGACAGAGAGTGTAATTATGAAATGGCTATTCCAAACAGAGGAATCTGGGCTCAATCCCAGGCTCATTTTGAAATCCCAGTTTGGGGGACTAGGACTCTCCAGAGGGAGCCTAGAAGCCTTCCACAGAGAGGGTGTGGTTGAGCTCGTAGGCGCTGCTGTCCTCTTCCTCCAGAAGCAGCTTGTCGATGGTCAGGGAGCTGATGGCTCTTCTGGGGTCTTCCATGTCCTGAAGCACTGGCTCAGGGATGGAGATGGGAAGCTGGACAAACTGGGGCCCGGGCAAGGCCGGGGCTGGAGGCTGGTACTGCAGTGTGGAGGTTGGCAGTGTGGAAAGGGGCTGAGGCCACGGGAAATAGGTGAGGGGTGCCTGGTGCTCCGGGCCCTCCAACTGGGGCCCCACTGTGGGCGTGGCAGCGCTTCTCGTCTGTAATGAGGAAACACAACCAAGGTTTAGCAGCGCTGGATCATCAGCCTGCCCGTCCTGACCTGGGGAGCCTTCAGTTCCCTCTGCTCAGACCTCGCCTGGTTTCTTACTTCAGAGGGCTCCACCTCCTCCCTCAAAGTCTCCCTTAAGGGAGAGCCAGGCCAACTTCAGCGATATCCCTCATTTGTTACTGCTGGCTGTCATTCCTGCTCATGCTGCTTCCCAACTAAGCCTCTTTCTTCTCATCCATTAAATGGGACACAAATAGCAATGCATCATCAGAGAGGGGTTCCCAGGTTTCATTGAATGTAAAACCCATCCCAATTTCAGAGATCTTAAAAATGTGAGGAAAACTGGGTGTGGTGGCACATGCCTGTTATCCCAGTGCTTAGGAAACTGAGACAGGAGGATTGCAGGTTCTCGGCCAGCCTCACCATCTTAATGGAGCCCTCAGCAACTTAGTGAGACTCTGCTTCAAAATTAAAACCAAAATAGGGCTGAGAGTATAGCTCAGAGACAGAATGACTCTGGGTTCAATCCCAATTACCATACACACACACAAAATGATGAAAAATATATGCATCTTAAAGTCTGAAAATACACATTAAAGAATGAGGCTGTCATGTAGCCTAGTAGTTAGATCTTCGAGGTGGCTTCAAAGGCATCTGGCCACACACAGCAGCTTTGGCAGCCTGAGGTCCCAGTAGACCAACAGAGCTCCACCACTGGTGGTGGCCAGTACAGGGAGGCTCAGCCATTCGTGTGTGTCTGTGCGTGTGTGTGTGTGTGTGTGTGTGTGTGTGTGTGTGTTGGGGGGAGGAGGGACTGGACACTGTTCTGCCAGCAAACCTGGCCCTTCTTCCTGCTGCTGCCAAGTACCTTCCACATCCTTTCCTCTTCTCTCTGAGTTGCTCCCATGGCCATCCCACCCCATGGCACTCTAAGACCCTCCAAGACTCAGGGCCATTCTCCCACATGCTCCACAAACCATACCTGACACCTGCTTCACAACTGTTCTCTTGAACCTCAGGCCAAGTCTGCCAGAGAGGCAGGGCCTGGATCCTTACTATTCTTTCATAGATGAGGAAAGCAGATGGAAGAGGGAGGTCTCTGCATGCATGGATGTTGAGTCAAGCCCAAGTCTCCCCCTTCTTCCCCTCTCCCCTGCCATCTCTCTCCAGTTGCTACTGTGCCTGGAGAGTAAACAGTTAGAGTCACTTAGAACAAAGCAATTTTTTCAGCCTCCTGGGGATTTCATTATAACACGGATTCAGGTCCAGAAGGTCTGGGATGGGACCTCGAATTCTGCATGTGTAATCAGAACTCAGTGGGATGCTAGTAAGGCTGGTCCAGGAACCAGTTGAATAGCAAAGCTTTAGGGTATTTTTCCATGGGATGACGGAGCTGGAAGCCCCCAACACCGAGGCTGGTGTACACAGCCTACTGTGCATGACCACTTCCTCTCCTTTAACATGAGCCCCATGGTCCCCAATCCAGCGTCCTGAGACCAGACAGAACCTGAGAAGGCCCAAGTATTTCCATTATTTAAAAAATCCAAATGGAAATTCTCATGTTTGAGTTCTCAACCTCTATAGGTCAACTGCAGCTGCAGGGTTCCTTGTTGGGGATAGAATTACATCAACCCGGCAGTAACAGTTCTTATCTCTATTGATCAGCGGTGCTGACTGGTAGCACAAGCCAGCTTTGATGAGTTAATTTACAAAATGGCAAAACAAATAAGTTATTTCTTAATAAATACGGTTTGTTTGATACATAGAACCTTTCAGCGCAGAAGGTGGGGGTGATGAAGGAAGATAAATGACGAAAAGAATGTTTGGTAATGAAATGGCTGGGAACCATGAGGTCCCCACCTCCTCTCACCTCAGGCTCCCTGATATGGAAATGAGTCACCTGGGGAAGGTGTGGAATTAATTCCTTTCTACCCACCAGCATCAAGACCCCACAATTGGTGTGCTAGATAGCCAGGTGGGCATGGAGGACAGGCCTCCCTTGGGCCTTGCCAGGAAGGTGTTGGAGGCAGGGAGCGAGTGTATCTATCGGGTTGACACTGGACCCTGCAGGGGAAACAGGGACTAGGGACCCTTGAGGGTGGGCTCTGTGACCACTCACAAGGCCTAACTCTACTTCCCACTGTTTCCCTGGAGTGGAGCTGGACACCACCGTGACCATAGGCCCTTTCTCCTCTGAACACTTGAGGGACACCCGTTCCTTCAGTCATACATGCCATGTCATTCACATAAAGCTATGACTCCTTCCTCCATTCCCAGGGATCAGGTCCCTCCTTTTCTACCAGTCACTTGGGTGGTCCCTGGTTGACACTGCTGCCACACTTTAATAGATGACAATCTCAAATACTTGTTGATTGCTTTCTGTATGCCAGCAACTCCGCTAATCCCTCCACATGCATTCCTTCATTTGATCCCAACATCCACTCTCTTGGTAGTATTTCCACTTTACAGATGGAGATACTGAGGCTCAGAGAGGTCAGGTTACTGAGCACAGGCTCACACAGCTGGTAAGTAAAGGGGTGGGGATTTGAACACAAGTACTCTGACACTAGAGGCAGAGCTCAAAAAATTACCCTACAGTTGGGTCCAACTCAAAAGAAATAAAGTACAGTTTTCTGAAAAGTTGTATCAGCTTTTGCTCAACCCAGAACTCTTCTGGCAAATCTCCTTGTGAAGGATCATTCCCTAAGTTATTTAAATTGAAAAGAAAGGTGGACTCTGGCAAGAGACCCCACCTGGTCCCCCACTCATGGAACACTCAACTCATCACCAAGATGCACTGCTTACAGGACAGCTGGGGAGATTTAGGACAGAGAAGCAGGAGAAGACCTTCCCAACCACAAGGAGCAAAAAGCATGACCAGACAGGAGGAAGATGTCTCTGTGAAAGACATTTTAGGTCAACAGGAACGGGAACATCACCCCCTGAAGGAGGCAGTGGGCTTTGTTGATCTGATAACAGTGGGAACCAATAGCAGGGAAGATCAGGGACCCGAGATGAGCCCTGATTCTAAAAGCGCGCCATCTGCGTGGGTGGGTGCAGCTCTGCTTCTGTGTGACATACCGTGACGTTAGTGATGAGCGGCGGGGAGGCGTAGGTCAGCACCGAGGAGGGCCCCACAACCGTGTAGCTGGGACACACCGGCTGCACGTACATGTCAGCCGAGTAGGGGCAGCTGACAGCTTCATGGGACACGTACTCGGTGTAGGGCGTCCACGGGGTCAGGGGCTGGAGAGTGGCCGGGGCAGGCTGGGAGAGCCAGCCCGCACACAGGGCCCCCTCCTCCGTCACTGTGGAAGCAGAGACCTCCATGTCAAGGCACGAAGGACCTGTGAGGAAACGGAGGTTACAGAACTGCGGATACCACCCGAGGGAGGAGGAGGAGACCGGGCTGCGGGGCGCTCTTACCCACTGCCGTGTAGGTTGCCAGGGGCTGATGGGGCAGCACCACCTAGAGGGAGGAGAGAAGACCGAGGCTGGGGCTTAGCCATCTCCACCAGGCCCAATGCAGGGAAGCGGCCCGGGGCCCCTGGCGGGAGGGCACAGGGAACAACACACCCCGGCCCATGCCCCAGCCACCACCTGCGTGTTGAGAGATCTGTGCCTCCATTTTGTGAGAAGGCGGTGCACATGTGGAACTGGCAGCTTCCTCTTTCCAGGGGGGCCCATCTCGCGCCAAGGTGTGTGTCGTTCAATGGGCCAAGCAAGCCAGCCCCCAGCCCTCACCCACCTCAGGCAACCACCAACGTGGAGATCCTCTAAGACCCAGTGAACCCGGGAACAAGGAGGTACACTCCCGCCCACCCACTCTCTCTCTCTCACACGCACACACACTCACACACTCACACTCATACACACACACTCACACACCCTCACAGCCACACACACTCATGCACTCACACACATACTCACAGGTACACACACCTACACACATATTCACATGCATACCTCACAGACACACACACACTCATGCACTCACACACATATTCTCACACATGCATACACACACACTGTCACACACAGCCACACACATACACACATATACTCACATACAAACATACTCACGGGCACACTCATAGTCACACACCTACACACATATTCACATACACATCCTCACACACACTCACTTGCACATACTCACACACATACTCATGGGCACACACTCATAATCACACACACCTACACATACATACACACCCTCACACACAGCCACACACACTCATGCACTCATACACACATTCACATACATACTCATATACACTGACACACATATGCATGGGCACACACTTATAGTAACAGACACCTACACATGTACTCATACACACCCTCACACACAGCCACACACACTCATGCACTCATACACACATTCACATACATACTCATATACACTGACACACATATGCATGGGCACACACTTATAGTCACACACACACTTACATACTCATATACACCCTCACACACAGCCACACACTCATATACTCATACACACACTCACACATACTAATGGGCACACCTACACACATACATGCATACCCTCATGCACACTCACACGCCCTCACCCTCACAACACACTCATGCACTCACACATATACACACATACTCATGGCACACACTGAGAGTCACACACACCTCACAAGATTCACATACACACTCACACTCACTCACACCCTCGCCCTCATACACTCACACACACTGGCCGCAGTGGCCCGCTCACCGCAGTAGGTGCCACAGTGGCCCCGCTGCTGGCATGGCCACGCTTCCTCCTCAGCAGTTCCTTCACTGGTTCCTTCACACGGACGCCCTGGTATGGCCGAGGTGGGGCCGGCGCTTGTTCCGGAGCCGTGGCTGTGGAGAACAATGTGATTGGAGCCTGTGGCCCCTCTCAGACAGACCCCGACCCCAAGTGCCCACTTCCTCCAGGATCTGTTGTGCTTGAACATTGAGGATCCCACGAGACCCCCCAGAATACATCTCCCAGGACGGTCGCTCTTCCTCCCCCAAGCCCTCCATGTGCATGTATGCTGTGGTTCCTCCACACCCAGACAAATAAGGCTCGGACCCTCATCTAGAACTGAAAGGCCTCCACAATGGCATCCAAACCCGGTTTTCGAGCCACTTAGCACACGGACCACTACATATACTCTGCTCCTGCAGGTCTGTCTGCACTTCTCTGCATGATCCCTGTGTGTTTCTCCTCTTCATCTTCTCCCGAGGATTGCCATGGCCAGAATCTCGCTCGTTTCTTCCAACCCCTGCAGCATGTGGAATGTCTACATCCACAGCCTCTTAACATTTCCACAGCTGATTAGTATTCATCATAAGTGGCAAGAGAAGACAGCAGTAAGAGCGGCCACAGAGTCACAGGCCTCAAATCCTGTCTCTGCCACTATCTAGCTATGTGAGCCTGGACATGTTACAAAGCTTCTCAGAGACTCTGCAATTTCCTATCAAAAGAATGTTCCAAGGAGTCACCTGACATAGTAAATAAGAAGTAAGCTATGTTCTTCATAGGAAATCAGGTACAGAGTAAGCACTCAAGAGATTTTTATTCTATGTAATAATTAGCTATTCTTTGGGAATAAATTTCTAAGGTCCCTATTAGGTTATAAACTTCTCAAAGTGAGATATTGCACCTAATTTCTCTAGAATCTTCCCAAGTAGCATTCCAGAATGAGCTCACTAGTTATTTATTATTAATCAATTGGGCAAGTCTTTAAAATGTGCTGCCATTCATCTTCTCTTCACCTCTCCTGGGCCTTTAGAATAAATGGGCTAGAGCAAGAGATTCTGTGACTCCCAGGACATAGCGCAAACATCTAATGGTGATCTATATGCCCTAGGACCACAGTGTCTACCTTGCTGCCAAGAGGATTCCTTTCCCCTTGGTCATCAAAGCCAACAAACCAACACAAATCAACGCACTGACCCAAATATGAGCCCCAGCATGGGGTCCTTCCTGTCTTAGGAGAGTAAGCCAAGAGTAGTCATGCCATGCAGTGACATCTGTCTTCTCAGATGGCCTTAGGCTTAGGGGTCCTGAGCCCTTGGAGGGCAGGCCCGGGTCAACCAAGAGTGGTGAGAGGCACTGACCTTTAGGACTCACATTAGGGAGCCCATTATCATCTGCTGATAAGGGCCCCAGGGACCGAGGCTCTGAATCAAAGGCCCCCGGAAGCCTGGGTATCTGTTAAACCCGGATCCTCAGCGACTACTGTGGCTGAACTTTGCTCAGTAAATACCCAGCTGATAAGGTCCCATGCCTGACTGGGCCCCAGACCTCCCTCCAGTTCTCAGCACTATCGAGTGGGGGCCTCAAAGCCCAGCAGGCAGAGAAGCCTGGGCACAGGCAGCAGAAGGAGGAAAATGAGCCCACGGACAAATAATGCTGATCAGGCTGGGCTCCACACACATGTGCTGGGGTGCCCTCCCGGTCACTCGGCAGAATCAACCACAGCGTGATGCAAAATACAGACATCCAGAGCCCTGCTCCCTGGAGACTCTAATTCTGAGGGTCTGATGTAGGCCTAGGAGTCTCTTATGGATTTAAGTCCCTCCAGAAATTCTGAAGATGTACTGGGCTTCGTGCCACAGATAATTTATCCCTGATTTAACACCAGAATCTCCCTATACCATCCTAATAGGAGATGAATTCTCCTGGTTTTAACTTTCCCTGTCATAATAAGGGTTTTTTTTTGTTTTGTTTTGTTTTGTTTTGTTTTTTTACTAGTATTCATCCTGGGAATGTTCCTGGGAACTAGAAATGAAGCACTGAACAAGATGGATATTGTCCCTGCCCTTGTGGATCTGGCAGTCTAGCCACAATATAAGCAATATAACAGTGGGATGAATGTCACAACCCATGAAATTCAGTCTGGTGTATGAATGCATAGCAGGAGAAGGCAGCCTAATATCTGTGGTTCCCGATCACCTTCACCTTTGTTCTACATAGCAATGGCAATGGACTTGAGATCTAAAAAGACCTGTATTCAAATCTGGGCTGTCACTTACCACTAGAAATTCTCAGATCTATTTAATGACTCTGAGCCTCAGTTTCCTTATCTATAAAATGGTTAACAACTTTTCTCTCACACAACTGTTATCATGGGGAGCTCCCAAGGCCGGGTCCAAGCAGATGGTAGATGCTCACTATATGTTATTTTTCTTCTCTTCCCTAAACCCACTTCTACTTTCCTTTGGAGAACCATAATGTCAGAAAGCTCTTTTTCCTACCTTCTGGTAAGAAGCACCGTACTTCCTTATTACTTTCTAATGAGACTCACAATTCATTCACTTACAGCTATTCTCCTGGCCAAGGATTACAGCACATACCTGTAATCCTAGTGCTTGGGAGGCTAAGACAGAAGGATGGAGACCAGCAAAGACCTACAGCAACTTATAGCTACTCTCATCTATAAAATGAAGATCATAATGGTATATGTTACAGGATGATGTGGGGATTCCATGTAAAGTACTTAGACTAGAACTTGGTGCAGGGTGATACATGAGAGCTGATATTCTCATTAGTAGCAATATCCTTTCCCAGTATCTGAAGATCCACTAGATCTGAATGAACTTCCCATTCTTCAGCCATTTCTCAATGACATAATCTTAACCCCCCACCTTCCTCCTGCACAAGTTCCACTTGCCATGTCCCCATCGGCTCATTGATGCCCAATGTTGCCTCGAGTGTGGCCTCATTTGGCAGAGAGCAAGGACACCTGCCTCTCTGGTATTCTGTTCGCTTTGGCTCAGGACCACCCACGGCCACATAAGCCTTCTTCACAGCCATATCACTCAACCTGGACTTGTCTGTAATTGGACTTACAGCTATTCCTTTGCACAAAGTGCAGCCTGAGGCACTGTGCACTCGGGGTATGGGGTTATCTGGGAGTCCACACTCTGTGGTCACCCTTTTAACTTAGCCGGGGGACAAGAAAGGCTCAATCCCATATGCACACATCTCAGCCCAGATCAAAGACAGGTACATGGCTCACCCCCTTCTGATTTGCATGTACACTTCTGGGGAAGGACCCAGAGGCCTCTGAGTCCTGCTCCCTCCCAGGAAAGGGACACACCACACACTTGGCTGGAAAGAGACCAGCTGGGCACTTTCAGGATCTTGGACTTCCTGCCTGTCGTTGTTTCTAAATCAATGAACAAAGAGGGCCTGGGGGAGGTGCTGTGAGCACAGTATCACCCTCTAATGTCTGGATTTCCTTGGAACCTGCAGTGTCCACAGATGTGTCCTGGCACAACAGAGCAAATGGAGAGCAATTTCTAAGTACCCATCTCATCCTACTGCAACCACAAAACTTTCACCACTCCCACCAGAGGTCCCCTGCCTGCCCATGCGTGTGTCCACAACCAGGTGCTAAGGAATGCTGTACCTGACTCCACCTGAGCAGGAAAGAGCAAGGCCGCTTCCACTGGCCCCTGTACAAAGTGCCCATGAAATATCAGAATCCAAAGCCTTGGGACGATTCCTGAGGGAGTCAATAACCAAGTACCTTTCACAGCAACCTCTGTGGAGCCGCCATCACTTTGCTAATTCCACAGTAAAACTGTGCTCCCAACCGCGTGCCACCAACATGCAAACGGAGCCCACAGGTGCACGTTCACAAGAGGAAAAGAAGTTTGTCTGAAATCATGATTGCCTCACCTGGGGGTTGCTGGATCCCTTAATAGAGCTAACTTTTTAACACATCTGAACTGAAATATTTAAAAGAATTTTTAATTAAAACGGCATCTTACAATAATAATAAAAAGAATACCCAAATAAAAATGGAGATTGAAATAATAACAATGCACCAGCAGAAAAGATGAAAGCCCAATTTCCCAAAGCCTGGAGCTTTCTCACCATTTATCCTTTGGTCTGAGGGCCTTTGAAATCTCCTGCAGACATCCCAGTGCTCATCCTGAGAGAAATATGTCCTGCTAAGTGCGAACTCGTAGCCTCCTTAGAAATCTCTTTTGGGGGGTCTGAGAAGTTCACCATATTGCCTTTCTGTACCATTCCGTACCATTAGAAGTCAGTTGCGATGGGGTTTGAAGGGGAAAATAATGCTAATTTACAACAGAACTCATAGATTTGGCCCCAGTGAGGGCTTCCCTTTTCCAAAATGAGCAATGAAAAAAAATCTGAAGGTATAAAAAGTCAGCAGATGATATTTCAGTTCCCCCTGCCACACACCCAGATATGCTCCACGTCACAAAAATAAGAGTTTTGCAGCTGCTGTCCCACAGGCCAGTGCAGAGCATGACAGAGTCAAGCCAGCAGGTCACCGCACAGAGCACCCTGGGTGCATGGAGTCATGTGTGTTCCCTCTGCACCAAGCTGAGGAAACATAGGATTCTACTGATTTCAATACGGATGGCACTCTGGTTCCTTGATGAAGATTTAGTAAAATAACACTGAGGAAATATGCAAAATTGCCAGCACTTGTTTATTTAATGACCCCATGCAAACCACAGTCAAGCCACAGTGCAGAAGCTACTTAGCTAAGGAGGCAAGTGACCAGGTGCTGATCATTGGTCACTTCCCTCTGGAGCCACTTGAAAAAAATTCATGTCAGACAGGCATTCATTCATTCCCTAGAATGGCCTCCAAGGTGCTCTTAAGAGAAGAGCCTTCTCTCAGTCATTGCTCTCCTGTACTTTTCCATGAGCCACCAGGCCAGGCAGTAGTTTGAACAACAGTAAAGAAAGCTGCTTTAAGAACTAAGAGGGATCCAGGATACACATGCATTTCTATCACTGGGGAAGCAGAGAACAAAATCCCTTCTGACTCATCTTGACAATTTTGTCCAGTAAGAACTCTTTCCATTCACAAGTGGTTGAATCTCAAGGCTGCAGCCATCCAAGGCCATTTTCTAAATTGGTGCATTGTAATTACACTCTATAGTGAGATTCAAAGTGCTACATTCATATATGCACACAACGTCACTTGGTTGTACAGGACTATTTTGAAAGATAAAAACTCCCAAGACCAGAAAGACATATGACACTACTAGTTATGACTCTATTGAACACTCCAAGTTACCACTGTATATATTACTATCTTTTGCTGCTGATCTTCAGTATTGTTTAAGAGGAAAAAAAAAGACTAAGGAAAAACACTAATAATTTTCTCTTATGGTAAACCCAAAAACAAACAATTGAACAATAGGAATTCAAACCTAGGGCTAAAAACACTTGCCCTAGCTTCTAAATGAAAACAAAGTTGCTGGCACTTTTCACTTTAATGTCACAAAGATTGTTTGTGTTCATGGCCCAAGACAGCTGAGGCCTTTGGGAAAAGTTAGTTCAGGTAGACTAAAGGATTATCTACATCCTTAATTGAAACACTAATGCAAGTTCTTTTCTTAGGGTGAAGATCTGAGTCAAAGTTTTCAAATCTGTTATTTCCATTTATAGACAATGGCTGACTTTTCTCCAAACAGGAAGAAAGAACTTGGACTTTGGCCAAAGGTTGGACTTGACAGCTACAGAAAGACTTTCCCGCCCAATTTACAGTAGATTATAGTTTCCTTTTTTTTTTTTTTTTTTAATGTGAGTCAACAATGAAATCCCACGTACATGAAAATATGGACTTTCCATTCACCAAGGTTTGAACTGACGGGACCTTGCCACCTGTAAACACATTACTCATATATTCTAGCAATCTAGATAATATTCAAGGCAGAAGAGAAAAAGATGGACATGGGGGCAGTGCAGGGATGGGGTGGGGTACTGGGCTTTAAAGTTGTTCCGAAGATATGAGAGAAAACAGAGCCTGCACTGGATTAGGGTTTGATGGTACTTATCAGGCTGCTGGGGATAATGGCTGTGTCCCAGTTAGTAGACTCTATCAGTTGTCTCTATGAGGAGATCTCAAAGATGGTGGCTGACTCTGAACTAGTCGGAGACAAGAAGAATCAATGACATTTCCCCTCCCTGTGTCCCCACTCTCAGAGACACACTCCTTCTCATCAACCCTGCAGGGTTCATGCATCAGTCGCAGGCAGGACCCACTGGGAGAAGCTCAAGGAGGGCCACAGTTACTTAGAAGTTCCCCAAACCCAGGAAGCCAAAAAGAACTGGAGAGAACAGCCCTGATGAAGAGGAGCCAGGACAGCTCCTAAAGTACACAGGGTTGTTCAGCCTTTGAACCACAGAACTCCAGACCAAAGGGGTCTAGGAACTGAGCGACCACTGCCAGCAGAGGATGGACACCTAGAGTGGTCACACAGGGACTCCTCTTAAGTTATATTAGGTGGACAGACATTTTCTCACAGCCCACCCTGACCCAGAATTACCTGGGTTGCCCAGAAAATTCTGGATGTCCCACCCCATACCCTCAGGCAGAGCCAGCCAAGGGCTTCAAGTGCGGGAAAGCCTTCTTTGTAGCTGTGCGATTCTTTCCTCACCTGCACCACTGTCTGAGCATCCTTTTCCCAGGTGCACTGTGAACCTTCCATACACCTGTCCACCCTCCTGCAAACCTCCTGTGGCACAAGCAGAGCATGGAAGGCTGTTGGATCCACTTCTTTACATAGATCTGGGCATGTTGAATGAATGGGTGGCAAAGGGCCCTGTGCTTCCTGGTCACAGTCTTCATGCCCAGGAACTCCAAAACAACCACACTCACATTTGCATGATGTTCTGTGGCTCACAGAGCCTTAGACTCAAACAATTTCATGTGAGGCCTCACCACACCTCTACAGTAGGCAGGTAGGCATTCCATTCCATTCCCTTCTTTACCGATGATGAAAGTGATCCTCTGAAACGTTAGGTGACTTTTCTGAGAACTACCCTCATAAGTAAGTATCATCAAACAAACTCAGGACCTCTTATTTCAAGCACAGCCCATTTCTGCCTCCCCACTGGGGCAGTTCCCATTCCTTTATCTGGTGATACTAGAGATCAAACACTAAATGGTTCCTGGGTTGGCCTAACTGACCATCCTCCAGTTAGAGTCTGGCCTTTGATCACTCTGATCCTATTTCCCTTGACTGCCAGTTCCCCCAAGAAATGGCATTTCCCAGCCAAGGGAGGAAAAGGCAGTCCACAAGAAACTTGCCCACAGTCTGTTCACGTGAGGAGTGATGGGAACTGAGAGACTCAATTCCCCGCAATGTCTTATTTTTGGTATTTTGCGACCAAAATGACAGCAAATAGGTCCACCTGAGAAACCAGCTGCATCTACCCGCCTTTTACAGAAACTAGGGTCACTGAAGCAGAAAGAAGGGTTCCATCTCAGATACACCAGGTCCCAAGGTAGGGGTCAAGACCAAGAGACTCCTGGCATAGCATTAACTGAGCAAATACTTGCTGAGCAGAAGACACCGAGTCCCTGCCCTCAGGGAGCTCACAGTCTGCTCTAATGGATTATGCAGAGTTGATCAAATGCTTGCACAAACAAATCTAGAACTACAAACTGTGACAGAACTGCAACTGCTTCAGAACTGAAGTAGTTCTGACTTGTTTGGCTGGTTTCCGCCTCCACCTGATTCTGTAAGGCTTGAATGAGCAGCAAGATGGGGGGCCCTGTCTGTAGGAACTACACAAAAAGGGGCAAGTCAAGAGGCATGACTGCTGTCTCCCCAGCACAGAGGCTGGTCTGGGGTCAGAGGCGCAGACCATACCATGAGTAGGCGTCTCATCCAAGACGCTCAAACTGGCATGCCTTGGGTGAACCCTAAACGCATGTTTCACCAGACAGTCTTACCCTAGCTTGGCTCATTATCCCACCAAGAGAAGAACAGACCCAGGGACTCACACTCTAAGATGGAAATCAGCTGGCTTCTGAGCTTCTCTATCAAGTCTCAACTGTAACTTTACTGAGATTCAAACTGGCAGTGGCTTTTGAGCCAGAGTAGATGTACCCTTGATGAAGTTGTATACCCACCTCCATCTAAGAGTGGACCTATTTCAATCAGAAAGGGAAGAAGGACCCCAAAATCCTAATCTTTTGCAGTAAGAAGCAATGCGGTATAGTTTGAGTCTTAGGAAGACCTAGTTAGCTAAGCCTATTACATTGCTTATTATCTGTATGGCAAATTATTTAATGTGTATACATCCATTTCCCCATCTGTAAAATGAGAATAATAATATACATCTCAAAGAATTATCATGAGGATTGTATGAAACTGACACAAACACCTGGAGCATAATAGATGCTCAACAAATGGCTGTTTCTTCATTGATCTCAGTCAATAATCCATGGCCTATTTCCCATCAGAGAAGAAGCATTGGTACAGTGACCCTGACATGCCTCTTTCTTGCTGCGTCCTGACACTGAATGTCTCAGCAGTCCAAGGGCCTTCTGCTATCTGCAAGGCCTATCTCAAACTGCTTTTATCATACTTCTGGAAGTCATCCCTTGGGCACCTGTGTCTGATATCCCCAAGGATAGCACTGTTCAGGAGACAGGAAGGCCAATGATGCTGCACAAAGATTGGTCAAAGCCTGTGCTCCTGGACAGGAGACATCAAAACCCTGGCTTTGGCCTTTTAGAAAAATACTACAGGCTGAGCAGGAGACTTTATTCTTCATAGGACAGCATAAATTTAGGCTTGTGGCAGATTTGAGAATTTTTTTAAGGATGCCACCAAGAATAAACACTCTGGATATTTTTAAGTGACATCAAGTAGATGGCAGATAGAGTAAGATGGCATTTCCTTGTCTTGACCTCAGATACAGCCTCTTAAGGAACTTGTATGTATCTCCAAAAGGCCAGGGACACAGCCATGGCTGAGGTGGTGTTATAGATACTTCTTTAAGGGGACTGGAAACTAGGAGCACACATCATTTATGGAATGTATGGGGCATGGCATGGTGCTAAGAGAGGGGAATTGTATCACCTATTAGACAAAAGCAGATTCCTGGATGACTTATTGGGCATTACCTCAGCTGCTTTTTCCCCCCTGGTACTAGGGGTTGAACACAGGGACATTCTACCTCTGAGCTATACTCCCAGACCTTTGTATTTTTTTTTTTAATTTTTGAACAGGGTCTTGCTAAGTTGCTGAGGGTCTCATTAAGTTACTGAGACTAGCCTTGAGCATCCAGTCCTCCTTTCTCAGCCTCCCAAATAACTGCCTCAACTTTATTAAGAGCATCAAGCGTCAAAAGGGGACAGGAAGGGCCTAACTTGAGAGCTCAAGACCAATAGTCCTGTACTAGGCAGTGAACAAGAAAGCCCACCCACCCCAGGTGCCCACCTAAATTCCATAGCAAGGCAACACACAGGGAAAGATAGAGCAAAGGAGGTGGAGACATCTTTCTTCATTACTGAAAGTCCTGATTCTAGACATGCCAGTCTGATCTAAGACAAGGAAAATATCTGTGGCTAGGCAGCTGGAGGAGGCAGTTGGAAATCTAGTTGTCTGTTCCTTAACATAAGCAAGATCTTATTTTTAGAATTTCAAGACCAAAGAGAATTTTTATGAAAGAAATAAGCTTTTCCTGAGACCCTCAGGTAAGAACTACTCCCTTAGGAGAAGGCCTCTCCAGACCCAACATTTGGCATCAGATCCAACCGCCCAAGGCTCATGGTGGCCTGAGGTCCCATCTACATGAGTGGAAGTACTCCTTATGATGGACTCATGATGAGATACATAAATTCCAGTCAAGATGTGCGCTTTGAGGGGTAATTCTCAGATTTACTAACCAATGGCCTTTATGATGTGGGGAAAATCCCTTGTGAGGGACACGGGAAGAGTGGTTAATATAACATCAAGTTTGGGAAATATGTTACTAGATTGATTTTTGAGGAATGTTCCCCTCCCTTTCTTCACAAGAAACACACAAAGACTAAAAATATGACCTTCACACCTCCAAGACTCCATGAATATTGATACAAGAGGCTTCACAGCCTGTCACTATGTAAACCACAAACCTGTGATCAACTGGCAGGGATCTTGCTGAAAAGATTGGATTGGTCATGTCCAGGTAGTTGACTGTGATCTGAAATATATTTATGGTGACTACCAGTACCAACAGAGGAAAGGAAGTAAGGAAATACGGAAGTTAATGAGCAATCTGAGCTCTGGAAATCACACACACACACACACATACACACCTCCATTTTACTTTTCTATTAAAGTTCTGCACTAGATTTGGTTCTAATAAGGAAGATCATGACAAAAATTTGTGTACATGTGCCCAGATAACCTTGGATCATCATTCCAATGCTAAGATGCATCTGTATGCCCCAGAATTTAAGCAACAAGCCCGATTATCATGTATTCCTCAGGTCCTATATCCAACACCATACGTTTTATGACATTTTCTCTGTTCCATCTTTCCCTCCCTCCTGCTAAAGGTAAATTATTCCATTGATTAACTTCTCTAGCTGTAAATAATTCCATTATTGGATAGATAGATGGATGAATGGACAGACAGATGGATGGATGGACACACTCACGTATGGGATAATGATCAGATGGCTGATTTTCATTTTACACCTTTGCTTCTGAATTGATATGGCTTTCATCCAACATTAAGACTTGCTCCTATCTTCAATTCTTTGCCTGTTTTCCTTCCTATCTCCTTAACATTTCTCAGTTCTAGAATGCTTTGACAATCTTTATTCTTTTCCTCTCTTTCAGCTAAATTTATGGCTATCGTGGACTAAAAAGTGGATTAAAAAGAATTCAGGCTGCATGCCTGTAATCTCAGTACTTGGGAGGCTGAAACAGGAAGATTGTAGATTCAAGGTCAGCTTAAGCAACTTAATGAGACTCCATTTCAAAATAAAAAATAAAAAGGGCTGGGAATGTAGCTCAGAGAGGATGCCCCTGAGTTCAATCCCCAGTACCAAAAAAAAAAAAAAAAAAAGTAATTTAGCTTTTCTTTTCTTACGGATGGTCAAATCCTTTTAGGTCCCAACACCTGGCCTGAAAATGTTCTAGTTTATTCTTTGGCTACTAGCTTTTCCCAGAAAGTGGTACTACGAAACCATTACTAATAAAAGGAGGCAGCACATTGTTGTTTCAGTTTTCAGTATCATTAGTGCTATTTCTTGCCTATTTCTAGTGCCATTCTCCTCCTAACTACTTTATAAACACTTTGGTCCAATCTTATGAATTAAAAAACAAACACGAGTTTGCTAGTCAGTTCAACCCTTTCTGCCATCCTCAATTATAAGGGTCAAAGGGGAACTGTGGGCAGGTTGGCCACAGAATGATCAGCTTAACCATCAGCATAAGCCCCAATCATGAAGCCTATTATTAATTACAAGACTAGAAATGCAAAACTCGGAGGTCATACAAATTGCAATTTACAATTACCCTGCAGAATCTTTGTCCCCAGAGGTAGAGGTAGAGAGAGAGAGAGAGAGAGAGAGAGAGAGAGAGAGAGAGAGAGAGAGAGAGAGAGAGAGAGAGAGAATAGACGAGTAGTCATTGTAACTACTATTTATTTAATGTTTACTTAATGCAGAGCTCAGTAGTAAATGCCTATTGCACCCTATGAAGAATGAAGCGCATTCCTGGAGCATGGATAGAAGGCAGCAGAAAGAGGCAGTGTGACTTGCCAGCATTACACAAGCAGTAAGGCATAAAGCTGGAACTCAAATTCAGATCTTCCTGCCCCAGAACTAAGGTTTAGCCTGACTCTTCCAAAGTCTAGAAAGTTCAGAAGGAAAGAAGTGCCCAGGAAGCAGAAGCCTTGTCTCCCAGCACAGGCTGCCACTCAGGGCTCCCCATTAAAACTACCCAGAGCTAGGCATGGTGGTGCACGCTGGTAATCCTGGTACCTGGAAAGCTGAGACAGGAGGATCTCAAGTTCAAGGCCAGCCTCGGCAACTTTTTTTTTTTTCCTGGCACTGGGGATTGAACCTAGGGGCATTCTACCTCCGAGCTACACCCCCAGTCCTATTTTTTATTTTGAAAACAGAGTCTCACTAAGTTGTAGTGGGCCTCACTAAGTAGCTGAGGCTGGCTGCAAACATGCATCCTCCTGTCTCAGCCTCCCAAGTACTGGGATTACAAGTGTGTGCCACCACGCCCAGCTTCAGCCTCAGCAACTTATAGTGAGACCTTGTTTCAAAATTAAAAAGGCTGGGCATGTAGCTCGGAGGTAGGATGCCCCTGGGTTCAATCCTAAGTACCACTAAAAAACAACAAAAAACCAGAAAACAGATGTGCTGGAGTATTCGGGGTCAACTCTAGGCTTCCCTTTGAGCCTTCCATTGTATCCAAGACAACTACAAAAGGCCCAGGGGAGGAGATACAATGGCAAGCAAAGATCTTGTCTTCTTCACTGAGTAGCTGAGCA
This sequence comes from Graphiurus murinus, assembly GCA_004027655.1. Lineage (NCBI taxonomy): Eukaryota > Metazoa > Chordata > Mammalia > Rodentia > Gliridae > Graphiurus > Graphiurus murinus. The sequence continues at coordinate 46,070 of PVLC010010851.1, forward strand.
TAAATTAAGCACATCACAAGTGAGTTCTCAAGGTCTGGATGGCCATTTGTGGGCCAGCAGGTTTCATTTGCCATTGGCCTTTATCTAAAGTGGAAGGTCTAGGTTTTCACCACTAGCTCCTCCTAAACCTGTGGCAGGGAAACAGGGTAGCTTAGCAAGTCAGTACTTGGGTGTGGGTCAGACCAATTTAGTTGTGTGGATGAGTTACTAACCTAATCTTGAAGCTTCAGTTTCCTCATCTATGAAAAGACCAGCCAGCCAGTGTGGGTGGTGCACACCTGACATCCCAGTACCTGGGAGGCTGAAACAGGAGGATTGTAGGTTAAAGGCCAAGCTCAGCCACTTAGACTCTCACAAATTTAGCAAGGCCCTGTTTCAAAATTAAAAATAAAAACAAGGGTGGGGAGGTGGTGTAGCTTGGATGTAGAATGCCCCCCGGGCTCAATCCCCAGTACTAAAAAAAAAAAAGAAAGAGAGAAAGAAAAGAAAAGACCTTACAAAGCTGGGCGTGGTGGCGCACGCTTGTAATCCCAGCATTCGGGAGGCTGAGACCGGAGGATCCGGGTTCGAGGCCAGCCTCAGCTACATAGTGAGGCACTCTACAACTTAGTGAGACCTGGTTTCAAAATAAAGAATAGAAATAGGGCTGGGGGTGTAGCTCGGAGGTAGAATGCCCCTGAGTTCAATCCCCAGTACCGAAATAAAAAGACCTTACAAGAGAACTTAGGCCATGGAATGTTTATGGGGATTAAATAAGATAACACATTCAAAGCATAGCAAAGACCGGCAGTTGTTGTCACACCCAATATCTGCCTTCTCCCTCCTTTCTAATAGCCCCTTCATCATGAAGGTGGCAAAGTGCCTGGCTAAACAGCTCTGCTGTTCTCCCTGTAGTCAGGAGTGGCCATTACATGTCAGAAGAAATTTTGTGTTGGGGGCAGTGATAGGCATAATTGGCATAATTTTCTTTTTCTTTTTGCTTTTCCATTTTCTTCTTTCTTGTCTGAAGATGTGATAAAGATCACAGATGTAGTGGCTAGAATTGTAGTGACAACTATGAAGGAAACTTGAAGATAAAAGCTATGTGCCAAAGACAGCAGACCAGAAAGACAAGGGGCTGGGATGTTGTTGGCATGGTGTAGAACAGCCTACTCTGAACTTTACATGGCAGAAAATACTCTACTTTCTTACTTAAATTTGTATTATTTCAGATCTCTCCATTAGCAACCAAATATAATCCAAACCGCTGGTACACTGCATAGCTCCTATTTATCACTGTTAAAAGGATTAAACATGTTCTGCTCATAGTAAAGTCCAGAGGTATATTAGAAGCCATATTTCAACATCCAACTTGGCAGTTCTCAATATTTATAGCACGTTACAATCACTCAGAAAAGCATTTGAAAATCCCAATGTCCAGAGTAGTTTAACTAGAAGCGGGCATCATTATTCCTTAAATTTTCCCAAAGCATTCAAATGTGTAGTCAAGTTTGAAAAAGACTACTCTAAGCAGATGCAAGAATCCCTTCTTTTAAATTAAGGACTTTGGTTTAAAATATATTTTATTTTTTATAAGCACTTGGAAAACTCAACTATTAGAAGAACTGGAAAAAAAAAAAAAAAAAAAAAAAAAAAAACTTCAATCAATTTAGTCTCCTCACTGGTCGCCAGAAAAGGACAAGTTCCATTTCATATGAGACCCAAAGTGGTCAAGTGGCTTGCTGAACACCCCACACCCGATTTTTAGTGGATTGGGAAGTAGAGTTCAGGTCTCCTGGCTGCAAAATTAATACCTCGTCCACAGCATTACACAGCCAGGACAAGAGGGTTCCAGAAAAGTCACCCCCATCCAAGGTGGGCCCATTCCTGCCAACTCTTATTCCTCAGAAATGAGAAAACAAGAGTGCTGCCTAAGTATTTCATAAAAGTGAGAATTATGTTAATGATCACAATCACTCAGCCAACTTTGATTTGGTTGGTTCAGAATGCGAAATTGCTGGACATTATCATTCAGTCGGAAAAGAAACTACTTTAGGAAGGAGTCAGGGGGTAGAAAACCTGATATACTTGCTTTGTAATGGGAACGTTAAAAACAAACATTTACAGGACTTCTTAATGAATCAAATGTCCACACGTCTGATGAACAAGCGTAGACAACCTTGATTCTTTTTTGTTCCCCACAAAAGAACAGTTTTGCGGGTGTGAACTGAAAGAAAGCTTTCAAAACTTCAGACTGGGTAACTTTTTAGGTATAGAGGGGAACAAATCTGGCATTTTTTCCCTCAGTTAATAGAGGGAAAAGGAAGTAAAATATCCCCCATGAAAATCGTCTGCTCTTTTTATCTATTTAATCTGTGTGCATGGTAGATGCATGTTCCCATCTCACCCATAGAAGATGCTTGTGAATTTGTGACTTTCCTCTGGATTCTACTTGTCCTTCTCAGCAAGAACCCCTGAATCAGTGGATTGACTTGGTAAGAACTAACGGTGTTTATTAGGCTCCTTAAATAAGCAAAGCTTGTAACACAGAATAGAAATATTAAAGGTTGTCCATACATTTTAAATTACTTATTACAAGTGAATCTGAATTTATGTCAATTTCACGGTTCCAAAAATTATACATGTTACACATATTCCTTCTCTTTAAGTGCCCTAAAAAATGCTACCTATTTAGTGGGACCCCAGGACAATCCTAAGAAAAATTTGTATTTTTTTTGTTGCTGTTGTTTTGTTTTGTTCTGTTTTGAGATGCTAGAGATTGAACCCAGCGGCATCCTCCAAGCTACACTCCCAGCACTAGTTTATTATTTATTTGGAAACAGCATCTCACTAATTTGCTTGCTGAGAGCCCTGCTAAGTTCCGAGGCTGACCTTAAACCTGTGAATCTTCTGTCTCAGTCTCCAAAAGACTAGAATTACAGGTGTGTACCACTGAGTCCAGCTCAAAGTTCTATGTTAATGAGA
>PVLC010010852.1:0-49061 GCA_004027655.1 Graphiurus murinus
GGCTTACAGCTACTGATTTTTGTATGTTGAATTTGCTTATTAGTTCCAAGAGTCTTTTGGTGTAGTCTTTAGGGTCTTCTAAATATAGAATCATACAATCTGCAAATAGGGACTATTTAAATTCCTTTTTTCCTATTTGTATCACTCATATTTCTTTTTTTTTCTTGACTGCAATGGCTAAAATTTCTAGTATAATATTCAATAAGAATAGTAAGAGTGGATACTTTTGTTCCTCATTTTAGAGGAAATGCTTCTATTTTATCCACTTTCAGTATGATGTTGACTATGGGTTTGTTATATACAGCCTCTATTATGTTGAGGTATGATCCTTCCATGTGAAATTTATTCAGGGATTTTTATCATGAAGGAATATTGAATTTCATCAAAGATTCTTCTGCAACTATTGAGATGATCATGTGATTTTTATTCTTGATTTTATTTATGTGCCATATTATATTTATTGATTTATATATGCTAAATTATTCGTGCATTTCTGGGATGAAACTAACTTGATCATGATTTATGATCTTTTCAATGTGCTGTTGAGTTCAATTTGCAGGTATTTTATTGAGGATTTTTGCATCTATGCTCAAAAAAGATATTAATTTTTATTATTTTTTGTTATTGTTGTGTCCTTATGTTTTGGAAGCAGGATAATATTAGCTATATAAGAATGAGTTTGGAAGAATTTCTTCTTGTTCTACTTTACAAAATAGTTTGAGGAGCATTGATATTAGTTCTTCTTTGGAAATCTGGTAAAATTCAGTAGTGAATTCATCTAGTTCAGGGCTTTTATTTGTTGGGAGACATTAGTGTCTCAATCTCTTGGCTTGTTATTGATCTATTTATGTATTTAATACCCTTTTTTTGTGGTACTGGGGATTGAACCCAGTAGTTTTCTACCTCTGAGTTATACCCCAGCCCTATTATCTTTTTGTATTTTGAAACAGAGTCTTCCTAAGTTACCATGTACTGCTACCTGAGATCCTCTTTTCTCAGCCTCCCAAGTACTGGGATTACAGAGGTGTATCACTGCACTTGACTATTTTATACCTATTTCGGTAGGTAGTAAGTGTCCACAAGTTTGCTCATTTCTTCTAGATTTTGTAGTCTATTGGTATATAGCTTTTCAAACTATTCCCCAATGAGCCTATGAATTTCAGTGGTATCTGTTGCAATATCTCCCTTTACATATCTAATTTCACTTATTTGGGTTTTCTCTCTCTTTCTTTTGGTTAGTTTACCAAAAGTTTGTTTATATTTTCAAAGAACTAACTTTGTTTCATTGCTCCTTTGTATTATTCTGTTAGTCTCTATTTAATTTACTTCTGCCCTGATTTTTTTTGAAGATGTCCAAGTAATATGGTTTATTAAATCAATATAGAACTCAGGAAGAAGCAAGAGGAAAGAGATATGAACACATAGGATAAAATACAAGCAGATTGGAAGTGTCACACTTCCTGAATCTTGGGTTCATATGTCCTGCCTCTCTTTGCTACTGATGGGGTCCTTATGAGAACTTCCACTGAAATTTGATCAAGGGAGCACAGGAGAGAAGGTGCTTGGGTCCATCACACAAACTTGCTCTATTTGGAGAATCCCAGGGGCAGATATGACTGGCCAGTAGCACTACCTCACCTACTAGCCCGTTAGTTAGATTTTATTTGTCAGAAGACAGGAAGGATTAGAAAGGTGTCACCATTGAGAGGATTGTATATGTAGTGTGTCATAATATCTTATGTATGCCTCAGATAGTTAATACTTCCTGAATGGTAGGTTCCTCTGTGTCCTGTCTTTCTTTTAATGATTTCATCACATGCAGGCTCTGCCTTATCTGTAGTGAGTTATTTAGCTAATCTAAAATATATCTTATGAATTTTATTCATCTTGTTTATTTTCTTATCTTCTATACTACAATTGAATTGCAGTTACAAAGATGTACACTGTAGTTACAAAAATGATTAAGATGATATCTTTGCTCTCCCTCAAGTAGCATGCAGTCTATTAGAAGAGGTTTCTAATACAGCTATGGCACAAGGTAACTTTATGAACTTGGTGTCAAGTACTAGACTATAGTTTATCTTCCAAGCCCCTCCACCCACCTTCCCTTATGCCACTTCCTGTTTCCCCAGTTCCAGAAAGTTTACATTGCCCAATTTTTTGTGTTATACAGATTCCAAAAAGTCATTCCTACTAAGATATTTGGATTTAATGTGTTGCTATATCTGTCAAGAATATTAGCATTTAGTTGAGTACAGTGGTATATGCCTATACTCCCATCAGATCTTTGTTTTCTATTGGCTTGAGGTTTGCTTTGTTCTAATATTTCTAAGACCTTGAGATGCATCATTATTTATTTGAGACTTCTCTATTTTTAAAATGTAGGCACTTGTAGCTATAAACTTCCCTCTTAGTATTACTTTATTTGGGTCATATAGGTTCTAGTGTGTTGTGTTTGTGTTTTCACTTGATTCTAGGAATTTTTAAATTTCTCTCCCGATTTCTTTAATGATCAATGTTCTAAAGTGTATTGTTCAATCTCCATAAATTTCAGAACTGTTTTTTCTAGCTCTGTGACGAATGACATTGATATTTTGGTAAGGATTACACCGAGTTTATAGACCACTTTTGGTAGTATCCCAATTTTGGTAATATTTATTCTGCTTATCCAAGAACATGGGGGGTCTTCTAAGGTCTGGTCTTCTTCAATTTCTTTCTTTAGTGTATTCTAATTTTTATTATAGAGGTCTTTTTACCTTCTTGGTTAGATTTATTTCTAAGTATTTTGTCTTTATTTTTTGAGGCTATCATGAATGAAGTTGTTTTCCTGGTTTCTTTTTCAGTGGATTCATTCTTGGTGTATACAAAAACTATTGATTTTTGTAAGTTGCCTTTTCTGGAGTAGCATTCATGCCAGGATTGGACTGCATCGGGAGTAGTGCCCTGGGGGATCTTGTGCCTGGGTTGGTGTTCCACTGATGGGTTGGTCCACTGCTGTCGGCTCACTCTGCTGGTAGCTGCTTGTTTATTAAGAGCCTCTCTTTTCTAGGAATCAGAATTTATTGATTTGAGCTGGTTGTTAGCACTATGTTCCCCATCAGTTCTCCCCAGGGACTTTCTACCTCAGCATGGATAGTAGAAACGCTTCTTTAATTCACCTTCAGTGTGCTGCTCAAATGTTTTGTGTTTCTCTGTTCTGTCATTTTTCCCTTCCAGGGGACAGACATCTTAATTTTGAATTTTTTGACCCATGATTTTGTATGTCTCAGAAATGTTTTGTAGTTTTCAGTGTAGAAGTTTTTCATGTACATTGAATTTATTCCTATTTTAAGTTTTTAAAATTATTATAACTAGAAATATATTCCAATTACTGCTCTTGAAATATAAAAATATAACTGAGCTCTTATAGACCAGCATTATATTTTGTGACTTTGATAATTTTGGACTTTCTATGTAATTCAATAAAAATAGGAAATTCATCTTGTAGAGCTCCTTTTTTCAAAATTTCATCTTTCTTCCAAAATATCTGAAGCCTTAAGAGAGTTGTCTTTTGTATTTTTCCAGTTTATATTTATTATCTATACATAATCTTCAACTCTTGTCATTATTCCTATCTTATAATGAGAAAAGTTAAAACCGTAGGAAATTAACTTGTCTAGTGTCAGACAGTAGCAAGTGAACACCAGGTTTTAATTCCAGATCTGTTTTAATCAAGAGGTCTCACTATATATGCATTTATAAAATATACTATTCCAAATGAGTGTCTACTAAATATTAATTGATTAGCTCAAGATGAATTTTTCCTATGTTCTACTAATTACATGAATTCTGAGTATTTCCATAAGAGAGAAAATGTATAATTTGATTAAATGTCCTTGAATAGAGTCTTGGAAAATTGAATAGGATAGATGCAAAGATTGCTGATGAGAAGAGCTTGTTTGTCGTGTACTCTTAATTTTAAAATGCCTTAAAATAATCTCATTAAGTTAAAGCTGAAGGCACAATTTAGACTAAAATACACAAAATAAACATCTCTATGAAATATATTTGGTAAATGTATACTATTGTAAGAAATCAAATATTTCACAAAAATGACCTTGAACCCATGATCTTCCTGTCTCAGCCTTCCAAGTACTGAGATTATAGGTGTGTGCTACCACACTTGGCTCCTACACCATGTTCTCTTAACAACCATAGTCTATAGGAAAAATTATACTTGTACGAGGTGTAGGAATAAATGCTTCATAGATAGAAAAAAAATGAGATGAATTCTTCACAAAAGATCTGTTCAGCATCATGAAGATTCCCTTAGAGATTAAATTTGCTTGATAGGGTAATGCTATTCTCTTGGAAAAATGTTTTATATAATAAAATATCTGTGTGTATTGCTTTTTTTAAAAAAATCTTTTTGGAAAGGGCTGATAATGTTCTGGCTGAAAAAGCCAAATGCCAATAGGCCATCTCATATCTATCTATGATAGTATCTCTACATAGTTGGTCAACAAACCATCATAATTTGTGTTTTATTTCCAGTCATATGAAGCCATGAATATTAGTCATGTTTTCTGTTCTGGGATTAAATATATGGGCTACCCTTTGAGGCAATGCATCTGTAGTATTATTTTCTCTTTCTCTAAAACTGATTTTTAGAATCCTTAAGTGCCCATAATTTTGACTTGGGGAAAATATTTATACTACAAATTGGCAGAATCAGTATTAAGAGATAATTGCTTTTAATAGAGCAGCAAAGACATTCTAGTGGTAAAGAATACTTTATACTAGGAGAATTAAAGCAATTATCTGGCTAGTTCAGGCAAAATAATCCTTTATTTTGTCAATTTCTGGCTAATTTGAAATTTTTTTTGTCTTAAGGTCTCTAAATAGCTTCTTCATTCTTCCATTGCATTTTATGGGTATAAATATACTACCTTATCATCCTAGCATAAGTAGTTGAAAGAGTCATCCTTGCATTAATAAATCTATCCTCTTAGGAAATATTCAGTTTAACATGTGCTTTGTAAAAAAATGAATTACTTCAAATAATGTTTTATAATAACATTGTAATACAATTGTCTGAGTTAGGGTAAAAAAATCTGCTTATTCTGTAAGTAGAAGTTAAACTTTCTGTCATCAAATCTCCTGCAAATAGTCTCACCACTCCACAAGGGAAGATGAAAGTATGTTTTAACAAGTCAGAGTAGCTTCTCCTCTTCTCTTTCTCCTTCCTGTTTTCATTTATCTTCTTTGTCATTAATATTAAACCTCAAGACTTAAAGCTATTAGGTGGTACAGGGTACAGTAGGTGTCTGAGGAGATACCTACCCCTTTGCAGATCTTGATTTCTGAACACCATTCTACATTGATTGGAAGCCTTATTCCAGGGCAGGGGAATGACAAGATGATGTGGGAACATCTTGTACTATAAAACAAGGAAGTACTTAGAGAGTGCTAGGGGCATATCAAAAGAATGCAGGATCCAGCTACAAGTTGCTGCCACTGACTAAATTTTGGAATAACTTGAACATAAATACAAAGAAAGACAATGATGAACGGTAAGTCATTGATGTTGTGAAGCATTATTCTACGTTGACATAAGTAAGTGAATGAATTCAAAATATGATGAGAAATGGGATATTTACATAGTTCAAAAGAACAATCTCATAAAATTATTTACTAGCTGTGGAAAGGAGCAGAATTAGAGCATCATTTTTTTGCCATACTCATGCCAAAGATGCTTAATCTGAAGTTCATCATAAGGAGAGATCTTGGAAAAATTCCACCTGAAGACCTTTGATAAAACAACTGGCCCATAATCTTTAAAAATGTGAAGATTTTGAAAGTCAAGGTAAGATTGAGAAATAGTTCCAGAGTGAAGGGCATTAAAAAAACAAGATAAATGCATATGATGTGTATTTCTTTAAATTTAGAAGATATTGTGGAGAGCACTGGCAAAAACTGGAACACAATGTGAAGATGAAATGACAGAGGTGTCAGTGTTCATTTCCTGGTTCAGTTGGTTAAATTGTGATTATCTAATAGAGAAATTTGTACCACCCACTAAAGTATTTGAAGGCAAATGTTCATCAGAACAGCAACTTACTCTCCAATGGTTCTAGAAAAGGGATTTTTTTGGGATAAATTTTGCAACTTTTTTATAAGTCTGAAGAGAATTTTAAGATAAGCATACTAAAAAAATGTAGCTCTAATCACAACATTGCTGATGGTTCATTATTAAGCATGCCAACTATATTAGGAGAAAATATATTGGCTTTCTAAAGTTCACTCTTTCTTGTCTTTTCCCCTTGAGCTTTGAGTCAGTTTTACAAACATTATTTTATCATGAAAAAAAACCATCTTTAGGAGACTTTTTTCTATACCATATTAGCAGTTAATATTGTCAAAATCAAATTAATACCAACTAGCTGAAGTATTTCAAATAGGCTTGTGAAGGCCATATGAATATTTCACCTTCAGATTTTTGCCTATTAAATTACAAAAGATAACTTTCTCTGAGGCCTCATGCTTCATGTAATTTTAAGAAATTCGTCCATGCTAACCTTCAACTAATCCTTGAAGCCACTTTTTATATCTCAGAACTCCTGAACTGCAACTAATTACTGTCAGTCATCTGTTTGATGTTAAACCTGAGTGAGAACTTGTTACCATCTACACATCTTGACCTGTTTAGTTTTTCCCTAAAAGATGTAATGTATGACAATGATGAATTTTGAAGTCAATGTTATTTGAAAAATCTTCTATGAGTGAAAGTTGCAAGGAAGAAGAACACCACAAGCTTCAAGAGCAAATGTACTTAAATCCGTGGCATTCCCCATGAAGTCATTTTGGTTAGTGTTTGCTCATCATACCATCTGAACATATCTATATAGGAAATTGTTCTCGGATAGGCCACACTGTGAAACATGCTGCTTCACTATGTAGACAAACTCAGTTTATTTGTAAGTGTAGATAATTTTCAAATTTTTGGTCAGTATGGTATAGAGTTGTTACTATGAAAATTAATGGTGACAACAAAATCTCAAGAAATATTTGTACGAATAGGCACACCTGTATACTCTAATTTGTAATGATATTGCACAAGTAGAAAGAGTCCTACTGATTTGAAGAACATATTCACAAGATATATTTCTAAAACATGCTGGTTTACCTGAAAATACTTGGGTTCATTTTATGAGATTATAAACCATTTCCTTACTTATTATATTTGTTGAATAATGATTATATACATGATGGTACATGACCAAACAGCATACAGGAAGGATTTTTCCCAGTTTACATGCAAAAAAGCATGTTCATTATAAAGTTAATTGCAATATAAATTAAATTGATGGAATGGCTAAATCTGTAAAAATTTTATTATTCTCATAGGCATAGATCAGTGGCAATTAATGACTGGCTAAAATTTGTGAAATGATTCTTGGGAACTAGCTCTACCTGGTTTTTTTTTCATTGCATCTCAAAGCTTGTGAAGTCAGGTGCTTTGGGGAACAGTGCCATATTACTTATCCTTCTTCATGGTTTTAGTTCTGAGGAAGATAAGAACATATCTCATCTGATCCAAAAGAGGATAGTTGTGTTATTTGAATAAAGTGGGAATTTAAATTGTACATATTTTGTTGTATAATTTCCAACATATATTTTTCATGTCTCTGCACTAGAATCTGGTCACCATACTACTCTCTTTAATGAAAACAACCTTTTTAGATTCCACATATAAGTGACATCATGCAATATTTTTCCCTCTCTGTGCCTGACTTATTTTGCTTAATATATACCTCTGAATTACACCCCAGATCTTTTTTATTTTTTTTTGTTTTGAAACTGGGTCTCCCTAAGTTGCTGAGAGTTTCACTACATTGCTGACGCTCTTCTTGAACTTGTGATCTTCCTGTCTCAGTTTTATTTCTACTAATAGAATGTAAGCTCCAGGAGGGAAGAAACCCTGTCTGACTACTTGTATTACAGGAATATGCCACCATGCCTGGACCAGCCATGTATTAATAAGAAAATTAAAAGCTTAAGCTTTCTTATCCCTCTATCCACATTCTCTTCCCATAGTTGGTTTTAAAATAGTAACCATGGTTGTATTAGCACAAAATTCTCAGAGATTTTTAAGACAATTGGTAGAGTCTGCTCTCCCAGACAAAGAGAGACGAAGGGTGTAGAAACTTAGACCCAGGGAAAGAAAAAGTGGGCTAATGTTGAAGACATAAATACCATTCCTATACCTCTCCATCAGTTTTACTGCACAGTAGCAAAGGAAAAATTAATGCTTACATCAAGGTCAAGCAGCGACAGTTGTTGGAGTTTTCAACATCATCTAAATGTTCATAAGTAGTCTCATGATGGAAATGAAGATTCATAAAGTCTCTCATTTATCCAACACTGCCAAGATGTGTGCAGGGACTGGAGATATGGTGGTGCCTGCATCAGAAATGGCTCCTGCCCTCCTGGAGCTCACATTCTGTTAGTAGAAACAAAGAATAAGTAAAACCCCACCAAGCAAAAAGTGAGTTCAGGCTAAGGGAACAACGATTACAAACAGGCAAGGGGCATGTGGTACTGAAAATAAACTTTGGCTCCTGTACTTTGATGGAGGAGTAGAAGAGCCTATAATGAAGTAGTTCTTATCCTACCCAAGCATTTAGAAATGTACAAGTAGCTTCTTTTCCTTAAAACTTTCCACCAGCTTTTCTTGCCACTAAGTATGTTCCAGGTTCCTTACCATTCCATATGTGGAATGATCAAGCTCCTGACTATTTCCTTGACCTACTCTCCAAGGATCTTAGATGTTGAATACTTCTCCAGTGATGCAGTTTGTTCCCTTTTCAGGCTGTGTACACATCTTATGTCCCCATCCTGAAATGTCTTCTTCTTTTCACCACATACTGTTTTTCTATTCAGTTCTGGATTTAATATCACACTAGGACGGGCTTTCCCAATGTGCTATGCAATGAAGAGTCTTCCCTGCCGCCGGCAACGTTACTTTCTAGTGCAACCTCTTCTATGCTTATGTCACAGTGCCTTTTATACCTTGTAATTTTTTTTTTTTGCTTTATACACACTTTTTGGCTTTTGTTCATTAGACTATTGCAATAGAACATAAGATTGGTGCAGGCGGATTCCATCCTGCTCACCTGGTGGCTTGTCACATAGCAAGCATCGGTGATAAGCAAGAAATGAATGAAAGTAGCCAGACAATAGTTTAGACAGGCTTTTGGACCTAAAACTGAAATACTCTCGTATTATCATGCTGAGAAGTTTCTCAACATGCAGCAAACATCAAATACGTGAAAAATTTCGATTATCAAAATCAAACGCATCATTTACTTTTATAGTAGAAGGAACTTTACAAGTCACATTTTGACAAGTTTCCGAGAGCTCACTGATATTTTCATCTGAGCCAGAGTCTATCTATATGGTACATTTCTAGGACTGTGGTTTTTGAAAACTTTCAAAGTTTTGTTTATTCAGCTGGGAGCTTTTGATTTAGTGGGAAGAAGTGAATTTGATAAGAAAATAAAGCAACAGTCATCAGAAGACTAAGAGTTGTTCAGAGAACAGAAGTAGGCATGTTCCATGCAGCAGATATCTAGATAAATGAAATCCATATGATGATGAAGCCACCACAATCAGATCTCATTTATTCTCAGCGTTTACAAATGGATTTAATTCATACAAATTGTTTGTGTCATGCCAACCTTTTGTGTTTTTTAGTGTAATGTCATTGAAAATATTTCAGGGAATATTTTTTCTTTACACATACATGGCATCCTTTATTAAACTATCTCATATAAACTTATTTCCTATAAAGAATTCTGCATTAACTTTGTTATCCCTTTGAATTTCATCTGAAATGTGTTGATATTCCTATCTGGTTGGATTCTGGAGGAATCATAGGTGTGTATGTGGAGACGTAGTGACTGCTTTTTAAATTTTATGGTCAGTATAAAGAGAGCCAAATACCCTAAAATTTTATGTTTAATTCCAGTCAGTCTTTCAGTCTATAGTGTGTTGTTATAAATTATCATAATTATTTAATTGTATAATTTAGTTTCTTTATAGGAGAATTCTATTTCATTTTGATACAATCATCATTCAGTATTGTGTGTTTTTTATTAACACTTTCAAATGCCAACAAATCATGTACAATATATTTAAATAAAATGTAATCCCTTAAAACAACAATCTTATATAAGATATATTTATTTATAATGATAGAAAGTAAACAATGAGAGATATGTAGATAAGTGAAAAGAAAGTTATTTATAGGTCTAAGTAGCGTTTTTGAGATTAATGGTAAGAATTTTCATTTTAATTTTATCCAGATAAGAGAATCTTCAGGCAATTTTAAACAATTGAGTGATAGACGCCTTTGAACTCATATCTTTAACATTTTTCTTATACATTAAATTTTGTACTGATCATATGAATAACATATACATGCCTATATGAATACATACATATCTATATTCAGAATTCAGTGGGATACAGGTAGTTTGCAAATGTCCAGCCCCAACTTCAGAGTTAGATTGTATAGTTTGATGGCCAGTCCCCTCCACCTCAGATATTCACTTCAGGTGATTCTGAGGCCAGTGATCTGTGGTCTGCTCGGAAATATTACAGTAGCTATTATTTTTGAAACAAGGAGATGATTCCCAATTCTTTTATGATACAATAAGGGATTCTTGGCAGTTCAACCCACGGTATCAGAAAAGCTTCTTTCAGAGAATTCTCAGATTACGATTGTGATTTTATTTCTCATACCCTCCTTCCCTAGAAGGTATCTCTAGGATAAAAGCAAAACTGCAATTTCTGGTATATTGTTAAGGCTAGAGCTGTCAATTGGCTTTGGGAGAGCTAAATTAAAGAAAGAGCCTAGTTAGAGGATCTATGTTCTGAAAAGATATTATTACATAATAATATCTTATCTGTTTTTTTTTTTTTTTTTTTTTTTTTTTTTTTTTTTTTTTTTTTTTTTTTTTTTTTTTTTTTTTTTTTTTTTTTTTTTTTTTTTGCGGTACTGGGGATTGAACTCAGGGGCATTCAACCTCCGATCTATACCCCCAGCCCTATTTTTTTATTCTTTATTTTGAAACAGGGTCTCACTAAGTTGCGGAGTGCCTCACTAGGTTGCTGAGGCTGGCCTCGAACCCGGATCCTCCAGTCTCAGCCTCCCAAATGCTGGGATTACAAGCATGCGCCACCATGCCTGGCTATATAATATATTATCTTATCTAACATAAAATATTACTTTTTCAAATACTATAAAAATATACATGCTAAAATTGAGATAGTTTCTTTAAGATATTTTGGTTGCAAAAATTAAATTTGAGTAAATTCATCAAAGCAGAAATGTTTGCCTTTGTCTTTTTCCCTTTGTCTGTCTTTTTCTCTGGTTTCCCAGTTTTGCTGGTACTGCCCTGAAGAGCCCGCTTAGTTGGCTAACAACTTAATCTGGCCCTGACCTGACCAGTCCTGCCATTGTACTGATGCTCTACCTGTTTACTCAGTGTGGAGAAAAGCTGTGGTGCATGCGTTCAGGTTTACTGAAGGCAACAGAGATGAAAATCATCAAGTACACCTCAGAAGGGAGGTGAATAAAGCTGGCCTGGGGACTCCTCCAGCTCCATTTTTCCACTTTTATCAAACAGTGAAATAATTAAAGTGATGAATAGGAATAGGTATTATTATTGCTTTTTTTCCTTTGGAAAACTTTAGCTCAAGTGTGGTGTGTGTGTGTGTGTGTGTGTGTGTGTATGTGTGCGCGCGCGCGCCCGTGTATGTGTGTGTGTGTGTCTTAGTAGGGATTGAACTCAGGGGAATTCTATCTCTGAGCTATACCTCCAGGCCTATTTTATTTTTCATTTTGAAACAGAGTCTCATTAAGTTGTTGGGGGCCTCCCTGAGTGGCTAGGGCTGGTCTCAAACCTATGATCTTCCTGTCTCAGCCTCCTGGGTACTAGAATTAAAAGTGTACATCATTGTACCTGACTTCAATTTTTTATCATTAGAAACTAACTAGGAAAAGTGAAAACACTACAGAAAGGATGGTTTATATGATTATTTCAATTACATCTGACATCTTTCTGGATAAAAAGTTAAATCACAACCTCATTCTCATAAAGGGCCCAGTTTACCTGTTGTTTTGTGCTTAAATTTTAATAGTATTTCCTTTATTTCTTAAGTGCAAACGTATAAAATTCCTCTAGAATTTGAATCTTAAAAAGTGTTCAGTGAGATGTTGAAATGATCAAAGAGCATCGTCTTTTCAATTCTCGTTTATAACTTGTCCTATTGAAGTACAGACTCTTTTCTACATTCACTGCAACATAAAGGGCAGAAACAAACTATTTCATTGTTTGGCAATATTGGCTAAGAAGTTGCAGTTTTAAAGGAAGGAAGCAATAGATTTTCAGCTGAAATTTTATTGCTGGGGGATAGCCCAATAGAGTGTTTCCTTTTTCTTTTTAAGCACAAAGAGCTGGGATTTAACTGCGTTATAAACCATTTCATCAACAGATCCACAAAATAACAAGCATCCAGGTACTTTGTTTTTTTGTTTTTTTTTTTTTTTCTTGCCATAATATGTTAGAGAGGCAACTGATTAGATGAAGGGGAACCAGGAAGCCAATATTCTGAGAGAAATGGGAGACAATCATAAGTAGGATCAAGGGTTTCTCTCCTTTGTCCTATTCTCATAGAGAAGAACCTGTTACAGAAAAGAAATTGGGTCTTTTGTACCATCTCCAGCAGGCTCTAAAAGGATAAAGGGAGCAATGGGTACTAATGCTTTCCTGCCTTAGTGTAATCCAGCATCTTAGCGGGGAAATGGAAACAAATCTCCTAGACGGACAGGAATTTGGAGCTGGACTCTGGCATAAACATTTGGCTCTATAGAAGGGAGAAATTAAACTCTTATGTCTTTCTTACTCACCTTGAGAATGCCTGGGACAAATATTCAATGTTTGTTCTCTTCCCCTGCCTCCTGTCCCCTGGAAGGGTGTCTCTGTGGAGGGGTGTGCTCATTTCTGGTGTTAGAGAGCAAACAGGTCTAGTTCTTCTAGTTCTTCCCTGGAGCCATTTTACGTAGTCAAGGTATTAGTAGTTTTGAATAGCAAGCTTTTAAAGAATCATGAAAGATGTTACCAGAGCAGTGTCCTTATCCTTTTAATGTACAAAGCCTCATCTGTGTTCTTTTTAGATGTTCATAATTTAGCTGGAGTCATTTAGTGGTTAAGAGCTCAGGTTCTTCAGCAAGAAATTCTATCATCAGAGATATTTACTGATCATGCCACCCAGCATCTAGGCTACCCAATTGTTTTAATCACATCCTGGATTTCCTCAGTTAAATAATCCTCCATTTGCATTCAAAGAGCACTGTGCCCTTGGCACTACTAGGCTTAGCCATTTAGCTTGTAATATTGAGCAGTGATTCTTTCCAGGACAGGCTTGTGACCTAATCAAAAGGAAAGGATGCAAAGTGACTTTTCCTGAGACTGGGAGGCCAGACAGTTGTGGTTTACTGCTGGTCTTGGTTGAGCTTGACTATAGGGGCTGGAACTTTTAAAAACAGCTTGACAACCCAACAGGACTGTTTAAGAATATAGACAACATGCAGACATCTGGGTGAGGATGGACAGAGGGATGGTGTATGCTTATGGCACTGTTTGAGTTAGTTGTTAAGTTCCTTCTGTAGCTATCCCTAGCCCTGTGTTTGAATGTGATAATTATAGGAACTCATAAATCTCCTTTTCCTTTAGGTGACTTTTACTAGGCTTTCTGCTATTTGACAAAGAATGAACACTAATCGATATGACTGAGTTCTAATCCCAGCTCAGTCCCTTTGTATTTGGTGACTTTGAGCAAGTGTTCCTCTTCTCTCAATATTACTCTTACTACATGAAAAAAACTATACTAAAATTATCTACTTGATCATTGTTTTTTGAAGATTAAGTGAAGCTGTGGTTGTTAAGTGCTTAGACCATAGTAAATGCTCAATAGATATTAGCTATTATTTTCATGTAAAAGGTAAATTTATCACAACTCTAATACCCAGGATAACATATCTTTGAAAAGCTTTAAAATCTGGATGTTTATCTTTTATCAGTTTTGTATAATTTCTTATAATGGTAAAGTGTCATTGTAGTTCAAGTTTCCTTCTCTTTCTTTATATTTGATGAAGTCATAGATGTTTTAGGTTCAATAATTGTGGTTATGGTTTGGATTCAGAATGTCCCCCAAATGCTTATGTGTTGAAGACTTGGTCCTCAATGCAGCAATGTCCAGAGGTGGAGCTTTGGGGCAGTGATTGGATCATGAGGGCTCTGATCTCATTATCCATCCATTGATGAGTTAATAGTTGAATAGACAATTGGGAGATGTTGGAAACTGTAGGAGATGGGGCTTAGTTGGAGGAAGCAGGTCACGGGGGACAGGCCTTGTCCACAGACCCTTCTCCCATTCTGTGCTTCCTGGCTGCCATGAGGTGAGCAGTTTTCCTCTGTCATGCTCTTCTCCACTATGTTCTGCCTTGCCAAGGCCTAGAAGCAATGGGGCCAGCTGACCATGGACTGACACCTCTGAAACTGTGAACCAAAAATAAACCTCTCCTCCTTTGAGTTGTCAGTTTCAGGTATTTTATCACAGCAGTGAAAAGCTTACAACTGCTATTTCACTAATTTATAGCATAATCCAATTTGATACGATGCTGAGCTTAATGGAAGTATGTGATAACAAAGAAATATACTAATAGAAAGGATGTGAAACTATGAGATTTTGTAAACCAATATGGAAGGAAGAAGTGATGATAGCAAATATCTAAATTCACTGGTCAAGATTCATTCAGAAAAGATAAATTTTAACTTTGGTTCCTCTCTTTGGAGGATGTTAATAAAGGAAAACTGAATGGTGGCAGTGTCTTTTCAATGTTCTCTCTTTCACCTTCTCTTCTCTGTTCCCTATCAGCTCTTAGGTTTATAGGGATGAGTCCCAGGTATGCCTCTCTAGGCTTTTCCAATATCCTGAGGCTTGTTCAGTCACATCAGGTTTCCCCCAATCTCTGCTTTCTCTTTTCAATTTTTCCATATGGATATTCCAGTGGCTTAGGCTCTAGGCTCAGACTATCACTTTATCTTAGGCATCTACCTAGTTGCCCATTCTTATTTCATCTTTACCGCCACTGCCTCTTTTCAGTTCTCTGTGTCAGTGCCCTGTATTCAGTCTTGATTGTGGCTTGGTATAAATATCTAACTACCTTCCTTGTATTCAGCCACTGTCTGTATCCATTGCCTTTCCTTCTCTTTTCTCTTTTCTCCTTTTTTTAGAAAAATTTTTTATGTGGTATTGGGAATTGAACCCAGGTACATTCTACCTCTGAGCTATACCCCAAGTCTTATCTTATTTCTTAATTTGAAACAGGGTTTCACTAAGTGCAGAGGGCCTCACAAAGTTGCTGAGGCTGGCATTGAATCGTGATCCTCCTGTCTGAACCTCCCAAGTACCAGGATTACAAGTGTGTGTGCCACCACGCCTGGATTTTCTTTTCTCTTTTAATATATTGCTTCTGCAATTTTCTAAAGAAACTTCAAAGGGCAAGGTGACACTATTTTTGGAAGTGGCCCCCATATTTGGATTTTATGGACCAATGAAGCAAAAATGAGTGAGCCTAATGCAGTGGTGACATTTTTGTTTTTTCAGAGTAATTTCGTTCCCTGTGGCTTGACTTCTGTTTGTCTCCCTGTCCACCTTTTATACTTACTTTGGCATTTCTCCTAATCAACAAGCTATACTAGACAGAAATATCAGCTTGTGAGTCAGTTAAGGTAAATCCGGTTACCTTCTTCCCTGTTAGTATTTCCTCAGTGACCATTAGCTCACATCATTCAGTGCCAACCAGACAGAAATAGCCACAGGTACTTCCCACTCTGCCATCCATTCCTACCATTCTTCCACAAGAGCATTAGCATTTGATTCCAAATATAGGAAAGATATAATCTCAACATAAAGACCTCTAAGTTGAGTACATTTTGTTTTATGAAGAAAAAAATCAACACATGGATTTTCTTTAGTTTTCTCATTTCTCTCCAGTCTGAAAATGTAGACTTGAGCCACCACTGGCCCATGGAGCTCTTTTGAGTATCAACAGGTCTGTACAATAAAAAAAAAGCTCTGAGCAAAGCATTCAAGATCTGATCCATCTGGCCTAAAGGAAGCATTAGTTTGTGTAGGCAAAATGCTATTCTTTATTGTTTCAAAAGTGCATTTTGAAAATTCTCTCTTCCATTCACTTCCTTTTGTCTGAATTGTAAGCCTCTTGATTATGCTTCCAACTCCTGACCCCTCTGCCATCAACCCTTCTTACTGAAAACTAGCTCACATGCTGCCTTTCTTTCCTTAACAGTAATTCTCCCATTCATACATATTCTCTCCTATTGATCTGTGCTGCATTACACTTGGAATCTTTATTCCTGTCATATTCTGCTTGCCATATGTTGCCATATTAAGATATATGCACGGTCTACTCTATCAGTCTATGTCTTCTATATCTTAATATACAGATGAGAGTAATTTGCATGGGACAAGTACATGATAGAAATCTTTGGAATCTGTGCAGAATTTGGGAATTTCAATCTTATAGGAAATGTAGCTTTTATAAGATATAAAAATAACAGAGAACTCTTTCAGTATCAATAGCTTAGTAACTAAAAACAGTCTCGAGCCAAAAGAATACCATAATACAGGGCTAAAGAAGCCAGACATCTGATCCCAAAGAGTCCACAGAAAGCAGTAGGAAGAGGTACAGTCATCTTCAAAAAGGAAGGGTGAGTTTGGAATCCTGTGACTATTTCTGTCTGGTTGGCACTGAATGATGTGAGCTAATGGTCACTGGGGAAATCCTAACAGGGAGGAAGGTGGTGGATTTACCTTAACTGACTCACAGGCTGATATTACTGTCTAATATAGCTTGCCAATTAGGAGAATGCCAAAGTAAGTATAGAAGGTGGACAGGGAGACAAACAGAAGTCAAACCACAGGAAATGGGATTAGAGCAGAATGAAGCACAAAAAACTTTTCTGAATTTATTTATTTCTAATATATTTATTCCGAAAGGAAAAGTGCTTTGTTAGTCTGCCTTGGAAAAAAGAGTTACCAGGCTAAGAGATTGTAAATGACTTTCTTCTCTTAAACATGATATTCCTTGACTCTTTACTTTGGTTCATAAGTGACAGTATAGTGACATAAATAAATAAATAAATAAATAATAATAATAATAATAATAATAATAATAATAATAATAATGGTAATAGTAATAAAACAGAAAACAAGTTTGGGCCTATCTACCAAAAGGAAATAAATTCAGAGCTAAGACCATTTTCCATTTTTGTTTTGGCACAAAAAAGTGCTAGATTTTGAAATTGCTATTATGTTGAAATTCTGGTCGACTGGCAGAAAACCTACCTATCTATTTATCTATCCATTTATACATAGATCCATGTATCTATAATCTATTTATTTATTTGGTTAATGACTTGTACTTTCAGCCAACTTTTCAACCTCATGTTGAAATTCTATGACACCAGGAAGTTGCTAGGTTATTCTTCTAGGCAAAATGTTTCTCACTCTTGGATACTCTGATTTGACACTTGCTGATTGAGGTTGTGGCTTTCTAGAAGATCCTAAATTAGTTGTAAAGAAGCTTAGATCTCTCTTTCCCTCCCTCCCTCCCTCCCTCTCATCCTTTCTCTTCCTCTCTCTCCATGCTGGGGATTGAATCCTGGGACATTTTTCCCTGAGCTATAACTCCAGCTTCTTTCTTTCATTCATTCATTCTTTCTTTTGTTCATTCGTTCTTTTCTTTTTTTTTTAAACAACAGGAGTTTGCTAAGTTGCTGAGGGTCTTGCTATGTTGCTGGTTGCTGAGGCTGTCCTGGAACCTGCTATCCTCCTGACTTGGCCTTCCAAGTACTGGGATTACAGGCATGTTCCACCATGCCCAGCTTTAGAGGTATTTGACCTGATCAGCCTTCTACTATAGAAAATTGAAAAGAATAAATCTGAGAAAATCCATAGCACTTAGAATCTCAATTCTCCATCATGTGAGCAAAAAGCTGCATAATTATAATATTTATAGGCTCTGGTTTTAAATACTATAGTATGCTTAACTGTGCTGATGAAAATAATGACAGTGGATATAACAATGAGTTGAGTACAATCTGAACCACATCATAGACAACTAAAATTCTAAAAGAGTACATTCAGATCTTTGTTTCTAGATGTCTCCTCTATTGAATTAAGAACTGGTTTACACATGCAAACATATATATATATATATATATATATATATATATATATATATATATATATATATATATTCTTAGTGTTGTGTTTTCCACATAAATCTTTCAATGATTAGGCTTAATTAAAAAGGAAGGACAAACTTCATTCTGGAAAATGCTATAACTGATCATTTATTTCTATTATTTTTCTAATTTGTGTTATAATCTTTTTTCAAAGTGGGTAAATGTACACATGCATAAATTATAACATGTCATTCAGTTAATGCTTTTCACTCTATCATATTAAGTGGGATGAGGGAAAGTTAGCACGTCATGAACCATGACTTCACTAAAGCCAATGCTAACAGTGTACTTCAGCACTAGACAGCACTCTAGATCTAAATTTGTAGTCTACCACTCACTTGTTATTTATTCATGGTTAAGAGGAATAATCTTTGGCAATCTGTTTCCTCTTCAATAAAATCAGGATTGTAGGCCTAGCGTGGTGGCGCACTCTTGTAATCCCAGCATTCGGGAGGCTGAGACCAGAGGATTTGGGTTCGCGGCCAGCCTCAGCTACCTAGTGAGGCACTCCGCAACTTAGTGAGACTCGGTTTCAAAATAAAGAATAAAAAAATAGGGCTGGGGGGCTGGGGGTGTAGCTCGGAGGTAGAATGCCCCTGAGTTCAATCCCCAGTACCGCAAAAATAAATAAATAAATAAATAAATAAATAAATAAATAAATAAATAAATAAAAATAAAATCAGGATTGTGAAATTTTCCTCCAGTAATAGTGAGGAGATAATAATCAGGCAGTGTGTGTGGAGTGGCTAGCCCAGCACAGCTCTGTCCCTGGAATCTCTTTCTGTAAACAAAACAGGAGAATATGAAATGAATCATGTTAAACTTGAAATGATATGGATGTGTTACTAGTGAATGGTTTAATGATGTTTTGTATTTTTTTATAATTTTGAGGAATTATTTTCTTATTTCATTATCTTCAGGGAAATTGTACAGATCATTTTTTTTCACTAATAAGTTGAATGAATGTTCGTTGAATTCCTGCTATATACTAGGCATAAAGAAAATTATATATATATATATATATATATATATATATATATATATATATGAGATGGAATAGAAGCAACCTGCTCCCACTCAACACACACACACACACACACACACACACACACACACACACACACACACCCCTTTCCCTCTGAATTCATATTTTTGCATGAAAGCAGAGCATGACCCAGGCAGGGTGAAGGTATCAACACTGCTGGCTGATGAATTATTTAGAATCTAATCAGAGTTGTTATTACTACAGTGACTTAGGGAAGAACTCATTGTTTTGCTTGATTTTCACTTCAGTTCTCTGACATAACACCCTCCTGAGGTCACCCATTGTTTATCTAATTAGCTAAATTGATGTGGCAATAAAAATTTTTCATGTCTTTTTTTTTCCTTCTTGGTATTGGGGATTAAATTCAAGAGCATTCTACCTATGAGCTACACTTTCAGCTGTTTAAAAAAATTTTTTTTTGTTTTGAAACAGGGTCTTGCTAGATTGCTGAAATTAGACTCAAACCTGTGATCCTCCTGTCTCAGCCTCCCAAATAGTGTATTATAGGCATGTGTCACTGCTCCCAACAAAATCTTGCTCCTCTATTGGTCTACATAGAGTTTGCAGAGATGTGTCTATGTATTAGCATTAGAGTGAACTTGGAATAATTTTCTTGTGGTGATGCACTGAGTTAATGATAAGCTATGAGAAAGTATGAACTATAAAGGAGGAGTGCAGTCATGTCACGGTCAATGCAGTCATTACAAACTCCAGCACAATCAGACCAGTTTTCTGTCGTCCTTATTTAGTCACCTTGTTTAGTTCTCTCATTTACAAAATTGGAACAGTAATGTATCTGTTTTGATGAGGTTGTTAAGAATTATGTGAGATAACAGGCATGGAAGATCTTAAATTTTCAATTAGTATTAGCTGCTGCTATTATTACTATGACTTGACAATAGACAAAACTATAGTGTTGACCTCTTCTTAGAGGAAGTGAAACAAATGTACTTCTGATATCTTATAATCTGAAACCACATAGGCTAATATAATAAACAATTTGGTTTTCTGATTTAAGATTGCAAACAAAAACTTGTTTTTATTTTGGAGTTGTATCAGTGATAGAAAGACTTCATTTTTCTGAAATTCCTTTTTGTGGACTAAGATGATTTTTTTTTTCTATGTAAGTCATAGAGAGTGTGAATACAATTGATTAATTTTGAAGGATAGTTGTTCTGTTAACAGAATATTCTTTGCAAATTCATTGGAAATAGCTTTGTGAGTGTGGCACTGAAGTCACACAGTAAGTTCGTGAACATTGAAGAATGTGGGGGGAACATGTTTGTAATCAAACTGTTGGAGCAATGATGCTGCATTAAGGAGCAATGAGATTAGGGCTGGGAGGAAGGATTCCTTAGGATGATGGCCTGTAGCCCTGCTGTAGGAGACAGACTGCAAGTGTTCAGAGTGCAGAATGTAAATGTCTGTATAGTGGCAACATAAACTTTTTTTTTTTTTGCGGTACTGGGGATTGAATCCAGGCGGCATTCTACCTCTGAGCTATACCCCCAGTCCTATTTTTTATTCTTTATTTTGAAACAGGCTCTCACTAAGTTATGGAGGGCCTCACTAGGTAGCTGAGGCTGGCTGTGAACCCGGATCCTCTGGTCTCAGCCTCCCAAATGCTGGGATTACAAGCGTGCGCTACCACGCCTGACTAAACATTTTTCTTCCTTCCTTTTTCTTTCTCTCTCTCCTGTGTGTGTGTGTGTGTGTGTGTGTGTGTGTGTGTGTTACTACAGAATAAACTCAGAGCTACACTCTGAGCTACACTCCCAGTCCTATTTTTTTTTTTTTTTTGAAACAGGGTCTCCCTAAATTGCTGACAGCCTCACTAACTTGCTGAGGTTGGCTTAGAAGCTGTCTCATTCTCACAAGTACTAGAATAACAGGTGTGTGTCACCATGCCCAGCTCACTATAAACTTTTGAAGGAATGATCTGGCAAGGTTTTTGAAATCTATATACCCAGGAAATTCAATTGTTTTATTTAATTCAGAAGTTCATAAGTCAGTTTAAAAAAGTAAGCAAAGCAAAAGTAAATCAAACAGCAAAACCAAATAGAGTAAAATAAGAGGTATAGAAAAAGTAGAAAGCCCATCTTTCTCATTCTCCTGATCATCACATATGTGGCTGAGAGTTTGTCTAATGCCATGAAAAATGACTTTTGATAGAGGCCAGGGGTTGGATGTGTGGTTAGGCCTGCCTTGGACTTGCGGAAATGTTTCCACAACATTTTATTAGAAAATGCCCTTTCTTAAGAAACAAATCAGTTAAGGAAGGGTCAGACAAATAAACTGCCACCCTTGAGATTGGAAAATACTTCACTGAGTGGCATCCTCTAAGTGAAGGCCTGGGCACAGCCCTGACAGCTAATGAATTGCTTCGTTTCTCCCACACTGAAGACATGTGCTTCGATTAGTGTCTGGGGCGGTGCACAGGGACCTACAGTTTATGACTTCTCTTTCTCAGAGCCTTATAAGAGTCAAGATATACTGGTTGCTGGTATGATAGATTTTCCACAAATTGATTATATCTCCCCTAATTACCCCAACTACAATTGACACCAAAGACAATTTAGAGGCGAAGCAAATTTAACCTTGAAAAATTTGGAGGTGCTTTTAAGACTACACAATGCAGATCTAGATATCACAGTGATTGACAAAGCATTGTGGGCATCGCCATAGGAACCAGGGTATTTTACATAGTCCTAAAAGGATCTGACACATTTTTCAAAAGAGAAGCCTGCTTATACCACCTGCTGTTAAGAGGTTTCAGTTCTTTGGTGTTTGTTATCTCTAGCACTCCTTGATCTTCATATTTTAAGATTCTTTCACTAGTGAGAGGAAAGGAGGTCCTTCTCTACTGAACAATAATTTCACGGTTTGTCTCTGCCTTACAAATGACAGTTGAGGTGAATGCCTGCTCCGTTTGGTTTTTAGTATCCCTCTGATTCATGACCCCAAGCACTACGGTCTGGCTAAAATGCTCCAGCGAGCTGAAGGATGGGTCTGGCATCACAGAGGAGGGCAGAATTGTGCAGCAGAGTCCTATTATACACAAAACCATTCCCTTTGTGCAGAACTCCAGGTGGTTGAGAATTAAACAATATTCAAGACCTACTCCTTCAACTGTTAGGGTGGAAAGTCAAGGTCTTTATTTCCCAGAGGCCATGATTTAGGATTCCAAAACGTCTATTTGTTTCATCTTCTCCACTCCCACAAATGGGCCTACAGGATCAGCTCTGCTCTTCTGTGAATTCAAAGAATCTTGTTACAAAAGGCAAATATTGTTCTTTGAAGGCGTAAATAAACATAACAAATCTGAGCAAATATCAGTTCACAGTTCCTTTGGTGCTAAATTCCTCGTGCGCCCAAGCTCTTTCTTGTTGCTTGAGTGTATTTTTGTCCAGGCATTTTTTGAAAAGTGAATTTAGGCGATACAATTCACTAGACGAGGTTTGAGGAGCTAACTAATTAGTCTATAGTCACTCCACCGTCTGTCTGACACCTTCTCTACTCTCCAACACTGCTAATCAGCTTCATTTGATGAGCAGCACGGGCAAGTGTCCCCCTGATGTGCGAAGCCACTCTGAGGTCAGGATTATGCAGATTATTATGTTTAGTGCCATGTCCCCTTTCTTTGTTTTCCCCAGCCTATTGTTTTGAAAAATTTCAGGCCTGCCAAAATTTTCAAAGAATAGCACAATGAACACCCACATGCTCTTCAGCTAGATTCACCAATTGTTAGTATTTTATAACATTTTCTTTCTATCATCTATCATTTATATATGTAAAACCTCTCTAATTTTCTTTTTTTTTTTTTCCCTTGAGCCATAGAAAGTAAATTGAAATTCCAGTACTGGAGAGTCTGAGACAGGAGGCTTGCAGGCTTTAGGATAGCTTCAGCAACTTAGTGAGACTCTGTTTCAAAACAAAAAATAAAAAGGAAGGTCTAGGGGTGTAGCTGCAACAACAACTCTGTGTACTTCAGTATTTATTACCTAAGAATCTGAATATTTCAGTATTTATTACATAAGAATAGAGACATTTTCATACTTACCACAGTGCTAATATTTTTTCCCTAAAAATTTAAAAAGCAATGCAATAGGCAGTAATATTTAAAGTGCATAGTCAAGCCAGGCATGGAGGCACATGCTTGTAATTCCAGTATTGGGAGGCTGAAACAGGAGGATCGCAGGTTCGTGGCCAGCTTCAGCTACTTAGTGAAACCCTCCTCAACATAGTGAGACTTGTTTCAAAATAAAGAATGAAAAATAGGGCTGAGCGTGAAGCTTGGAGGTAGAATGCCCCTGATTCAATTCCTAGTACCACAAAAAAAGTACATATTCAAGTTGTCAGTTGTCTCCAAATGTTCCCCAAATTATAATGAACTATTCCTCAAATTAAAGCTTAAAAAACCAATCAATGTTTTGAATATAATTTGGTTGTTGTATCTGTTTAGTTTTCTTTAATTTAGAACCATTTCCCTCCTTTTTTCTTTTTTCCAGTACTGAGAGTTGAATTCAGGGCCTTACACATTTTTTTTTGGTCAGGAGCAATTATGATAGAAACATTTTGAAAAATTTAGTCCAGTTACCTTGTAGAATGTCTACTGCTGGAACTTCCCTGATTGTTTCCTTATGACTCAGTTGTAAATACTTTGTTGACAATAATACTGCCTAGGTGGTATTGTTCAATTCCTATTGCATATCTGGAGGTGCATAAGCTGAGGTGCTTGGTTGAGGTAGTTTATGAAGTTCTTTCTTTAATAAAGTTTTTTCTTTATAAAATAATAAGTAGTCCATGGGAGAATCCTTTGTTTTGTAAATAACATGAGTCTCTAGTCCTAACTCCGTTTCATCCAGTGATTTCAGCATTAGTGGGTGATCCTTATCTATCTCAATTAGTATACTGTTGATTGACAATTGAGTCTTTGTCTAATTTTTATGTCCTATATTAACCACTGAAACATTAGAATTGTTTTAGTTTTGGTGTCTATCCATCCCACACTTCTATTATGGCTTGTTCAAATTTTACTTTTCTCAGTTGGCCATTGTTAGAACCCTCCTTTTTCACATTCAATGAAGTTTCATCTTTCACCTACTATCTCAACAGTTTTTGGCTAAATAGAATCTTTAAAACACATGCCACTCTATTTTGTAGCAATAGGTATGTGTAGTGGCATATAAAGAGATAATAACCAGGATATCTGGTGCCCTAGGAGACTGACAATAATGCAAAGACCTGTATGCAGAAAGTGCAGAAAGCTCTCAGGATTAGCACATCTGTGGGGAAAGGAAGTCAGGGAGAAGGTAGGCTCTGATACAGTGCCACATGGCTTGCACTTGTGGTGCCAACACCCAGTGATGGGGAAGGATCCCTTCTTGTCTGGGTTTTCCAGTTGAAAACTTGCTTGGATGCCTCTCTGGCCAACCTTCTTTTCATCTGCAGATAGATTATTGAAAATTGTGGCTCAGCTCTGTCAGTCTAAATTACATTAAGAGTATTAGGAGGCGCTCTGCAAAGAGAAAACAGGATTTAGCAATTTGATTTCAGGGAGACTTGAAAGGTCAGAGATGGAAGACCAAGGTGGAAAATAAAAGGGCTTCGAGCTCCTGTGGTGAGAAACAGCAGTTGGGAGCGAAGATGACAGCTGTGCGAGTTGAGGTGTAATGTCTTCAGTAAGAAGCATCGGCCAACACAGAATTCTATTTGTCTATTTGTAGAGGCAGGGAGCTATACTGATTTATCTAAAAGGAATGTGGCTCGTTAATTTTGCTTTTTCTCATACAATTTCTAGTTTAAATAGTACTTTTGGCTCATCAAATGATTTTCCTTATTTAGTAAAAATGAAAAGCTATTTTAACTTCCAATTTGTGTTTCTTCTTATTTTGTCAACTTTGATCTAAAGCTGCTTTTAAAAACAGTGCTAAAGTCTTCATGCTTTAAAGAAAATCTGTTGTCACCTTTTAGACAACAGGCAATTATATAAGATTTTAATGAAATAAACCTTACTTATGTGAGGTTCTAGAATACATTTCTACACATAATCACTTTACAACTAGTTATCATGTTGTTTTGTTAGCAGTTTGCTGATGAACGCTCTGAACAACTATTATAGTTCTGAGTAATTAGATAGATGGTCCTGCCATAGGGTCTTGTACTCGTGCTAACTTAGACTTGAGTCTAAGTTGCTGAGGCTAGTCTGGAACCTGTGATTCGCCTGTTTCAGCCTGCCAAATACTGGGAACACATGCATGTGCCACTAGGCCTGGCTGAGCTGTAATTTTCTAATGTATAAAGTAATACATTAATAATGTATTAAATAAGCTGGGCATGGTGGCACACGCTTGTAATCCCAGCATTCGGGAGGCTGAGACCGGAGGATCCGGGTTCATGGCCAGCCTCAGCTACCTAGTGAGGCACTCCGCAACTTAGTGAGACGCAGTTTCAAAATAAAGAATAAAAAATAGGGCTGGGGGTATAGCTCGGAGGTAGAATGCCCCTGAGTTCAATCCCCAGTACCGCCAAAAAAAAATATGTATTAAATAATGTATTAATAATAATGTATTAGATAGTGTATTAATAATGTGTAAAGTAATGTAGAAGGTAATACATTAGTCTTATTAGGATTCTTATGAGGTGTAAATGAGAAAATAAATGTAAGTGTTAAACATGGGACCTGATGCACAGTAAATGCTCAAACACATTTTAAAAAGTTCTTATTTAATCGTGTGAATGTGAGAGGCTGTCCAGCAGGCATTGTTTTCTTGACAGATTCTGTTTATGTGATGGTGCAGGAAGATTGTAAACATCTGTGCTTTGGTTACTATCTTCATGATTTATTTAACCACGTGAATTTTGTCAACTGTTTTCAACTAATCAGACACAGGCAGACACAGGCAATGCCATTGACACTGCACAGATGGTTTCTCCATCCATCAGCATCCTGGGTGGGGCATCCCTGGGGATGGGACAACTCTCAATGTGAGAGGCAGGGAAATTTGAGCTTTTGAATCTTGAACCTCCTGGAGTGTTTCTAAATTCCTATCTGTCTTAGCTCTGGTGTTGGAAAAGTTTATCATTTGAAATATATTTTTCTTAGAGAGTCAGCCACCAGGACTGCCTGACTCATTAGGAAATGTTCCTTCCTGTTGCAGATAGGAAAAAAAAAAAATTAAAAAGCAGGAAGGAAAGCTTGAGAGAGTTAAAAATTACATTTTAGTACCTATACAATGTTCATTTTTATTACTAGAACATCAAGTAAATGTAAAGGTAAAAGAGCAGAATATTTTTTAAAATAGCTTTTCTACAAGTGTTATATACCCATTATAGACAATGCAGGAAGCAAAGAGAATAAAAAAAATTCTGATAATCCTTCCACCCAAAGACAACTATTCCAGACATTCTGATTATATCTTTCAATATGATTAATTTTGTACATATATATATATAATATGTGCATATGTATGCATACATATATGTATGTATTTTACCTAAATGGAATAACATTGCAGTGTTTTGTAACTTGATTTTCCAAGGTATTGAGGTGTTTTAAAAAATCTTTTATATTATTTTAATGTCTTTTTATGTAATATTTTAAGATGTAAGCAATCTACTTACAAATGAAATGTTATTTCCCCAGTCTCTTGATTTTAGAGTTGGTTTGTGTAAAATCTTATTGCTACTATTAGTAAATGACTGATGAATAGATTTTTAGCTAAAGAGAAATTTTTGAAAAGGATTGGGTAAACATGACACCCAAATGTTCTATTCTGGCAAGTTTATCCCCACAAAATGATTGCATTTGAAATTACTTAGCATTAGAGAACAACACAAAGAAAAAACAAATAAACACAAAACAAAGGAAAAGAAAGCAAAAACCCTCGTGAAAACCAGAAGTTTTAACTTCCACTGAATGTTGCAGACAGTAGAGTAGTAACAACATGGATGCATGCTGAGGCAATTCTTCTTTTGTACAGTAACAAGGGACTATAAAAATGACTTCACAGGTGGGAATCTTCCAAAATGATACTTATAATGAATGGGGAAAATAAGGATTGTTGTGTGAACTTAAAAAATTTTCTACTGAAAACTCTCTGTTGGTATTCTGCATAGGAATATGAAAAAGAATAGCAAATCTAGTATTTATTTAATATATCCTAATTTTAGACATTATAAATCTTAAGAATTAAATGTTTTGGGCTGGGGATGTAGGTCAGTGGCAGAGTTCTTGTCTAGTGTGCATGAGGCCCTGGGCTCAATCCCCAGTACCACAAATAAAGACCCCTCCCCCCCAAAAAAACTCTTTAAAAAACAAAATTCAATTAAATGTCTTATTTCTTTGTTAAAAAATCAAAAGTATTTGGTGCAGTACATGCCTCATTCTTCTTGGATATAACATGATATATAAGAAGATGAAAGGCATCTTTTCCATGCTTCAACAAATTTCAATCAGCTTCTGACATTGTGTGCTTGGTGTGTTCAGAGCTGTGACTTATTTCTGAGAACCCCTTTAACACGACTTTTTTATTTATTTATTTATTTATTTATTTATTTATTTATTTATTTATTTATTTATTTATTACCAGCATCTAGCATTTCTCTGGGACAATTTCATCCTGTTTGTCATGACCATTCCCTTTCAGTTAAGTCTATGTGTATGCCTTCTCTAAACTCTGCCTTCTCTAAACTCTGATTGTATGGTTGAAGTCTCTGTAACAGCAAGTATGGGGATGCTTATTACCAGTGATTTCTTCTATAACTCCATTGCTAAGGTTTGGATATAGAATATCCCTTGCAAGAGCTCATGAATTGATATTGGGAGGTGATATAATTGAATCATGAGGGTTCTAATCTTACCAGTGAATAAATCCATTGGTGGATTAATGGATTTATAGGCAGGTAGGGTGTGGCCAGAGGAGGTAGATCACTGGGGGTGTGGCATTAGGGAATATATATATATATATATATATATATATATATATATATATATATATATATGTATATGGTCCCTTTTCTCACTTTATCTGCTTCCCATCACCATACTCCAAGTTCTGCCAATGAAACCTGGACTAACATGGAGTGAAACCTATGAAACCTCAGAACTGTGAACAAATATATCTTCCTTCCTCTAAGTTCTGGTTGTCAGATGTTTTGGGTCACAGTAGTGAGAATGCTGGCTGAGACATTCATGAGTGCTTGATTTGAATTTTGTTTTTAACATCATTGCTTCTCATTTCATTGCTGCACTTTCATAGCTGTTGAGCAGTTCTCTCGATGATTCATTTTCGTAAAATGACTTAAGTCTTTCCCCCTGGGAGACAAGGAGGAACACAGCTTCATACTTTGCTGTAGGTGAATGAGCCGAATAACAGAAGCACAGTGGTCAGTCACTCACAGGCTTTGAGAAAATTGATGTGATTAGTCATTGACCAGGATATGTATCTGTTATTTGTGCATATCAAATGTTTTTTCTTTTATTTGTGGACTGAAGAGCTAGCAGCAAAATTTGAACTTTATGCATCTGTAGTCATGTGTTGCAGTTGACAGGTACATGTTCTGAGAGAGACGTCATTAGGTGATTTTCTTTTGTTAACCTCATAGAGTACCTACACAAATTAAGACAGTTATTATATCATTAAGTGAGATGATCTTACAGAAACATGATAATATTTTTAGTCTGTCATTGCCTGAAACATTGTTATGTGGTGTATGACTGTACTTATAGTTAATATGCCATGGCAGTAGAAATGTGAACCATATTGCTTAGGACCAGTGTTATTAACTAACCCATGGTCATAGAAATTTCTGCATTGGAGTTGTGCAAAGCAAAGACTATCTGTATATATTCACATTTAATGGATGAAGGGGATGGCTTCCAAACTGTTTTTAATAGGCTGTGAATAGAAGCATCTCTGTCCCAAACTACTTAGGAGCAACATGGGTCTAATGGAATCTGAAGAATATGTTGTACTTAAATATCTAACTTTGGCATCTCCCTTGAAAGGGACCCTGTATCATGCTGGTCAGATGTCACTGCAATGGGATAGAATCTAGGAACTATATTTGGTCTGGTGTCTCTGCAGAAGCGGCTGATCAACTGAGCTCATTGAGAATTTCAGTCTAACTTCGCAATCTTGTTTCTCCAATTCTTTCCCTGTAACTTTTCCTCTCTACCTTCTTACTTAATGAACAGTGAGAAAAAGAGGTCCAAGTCCTTCAGGGCCAGTTTAAGTGACAGTTCCTGAAGAATCAATCTTTGAAGTCAAGTCAGATCAATGATGTTTAACATAGAGTAGAGGGAGGGGGACAGGAACTCAAGAAAGTTGAAGGATTTGTAGCTGTGTCTATAAATGAAGAGAATTAATGGCAGCTAAAGATGAAGGGAGAATTCATTAGAAAGAGGGTAAAAATGGTCTTAGGAAGGAGAAGTTGAGACTGGGAGATCCCTCACAGGGTCTTGGTATATTGTCTTAATTATCTTTGCATCCATCATCGGTCACATTCATAAAGCCTTGTAAATGCTTATTAAGTATAGCAAAAAGTACTATCTTATTGAAAGATAGGACCCTACAACAAAGACAAGCACTTATTAATATGAATTTTGAAAACAATTTTTTTTATAAAACCTATATTAAATATTACCAACTATATTGGTCACACAAAATGAAAGTTAAGCACAAGAGTATTCAATGGAAAATTCATCTTTCCTTCCTGTAGTTCATGACTTGGTCTCCTTCTCACTGTCACCAGGTAGTCAAGGTGATCTTTTATAAATGTAAATCACATCATATAGTTTTTTTTTTGTTTTTCTTAAAGCTTTCCAAAGGCTTCTACTGCCCAAGATAAAATCTAAAATGTTTTCTGTGGTTCACAGGCCCAAGTAATCTAGTGCCTGACAAATTTTCTGTTCCTAACTCATATTCCTCATTCCTCAGCACTCTTCCACTGCCCTCTAATATGTTTTCGTTACAGTGGCCTTTTTTTATCTGCCTCATAAATATGCCAAGCCCATTATGGGATCAGGGTCTTTGTTCATGCTTCTGTTTGGCAAATTCTATCTGTAGATCTTGAC
The DNA here is from genome assembly GCA_004027655.1 of Graphiurus murinus. Taxonomy (NCBI): domain Eukaryota; kingdom Metazoa; phylum Chordata; class Mammalia; order Rodentia; family Gliridae; genus Graphiurus; species Graphiurus murinus. The sequence goes on from PVLC010010852.1 coordinate 30,503, forward strand.
ATGGAAAATTCTTAGCAAGTGCCTAACATATGGAAAAAGTAAATGTTATTTTTAATGTTGTTCTTTAGAAGTTTTTCTGTTTTTTTTTTTTTTTTTTTTTTACAGTATTGGGGACTGAACCCAAAGGCATTCTACCTCTGAGCTACACCCGCAACCCTATTTTATATTTTTTATTGTGAAACTGGATCTCACTAAGTTGCAGAGTGCCTCACTAAGTAAATGAGGCTGGCTGTGAATCTGCACTCCTCCTGTCTCAGGCTCCCAAGTACTGCAATTACAAGAATGTGCCACCATGTCCTGCAGTTTTTCTGTTCTTAGAATGCCTGTCCTGAATTTCCTCATTCATTTTCACTTATCTTTGAAGTAAAGAATTAGCAATAATAACTCTCCTCATGGGGGAAAAATGGCAGGTGTATCTATAGCGATCATTACAATCTGGTTGTACTACAGTAACAAATAGTTCCTCACCTCTCAGTGGCTTCTAACAATAAAAGTACATGTTTTGCGCATCATACATATCCAGTGTGGACTGGCAAGATGATTCTATTTACAATAGAGATGCTAACATTTATGATACTACTACTCAACCTGGGGTTTCAGGATTTGCCAAGTTAGAAGAACATATGAGTAGAGATTAGAGCATTGTCATTTCAATGTCTTATCCCAAGAGTAGCACAAATCATTGCTTAGATTCTATTGATACTACATCTGGCTTTTCTGTTTCCTATTCATATTTTCAATTTTTTAAAAAATTAGGCTTCAATTGTGGGACACAATTATTTAATTGTATTTTAAAATAATTTGTGGTTCTTTTAACAATGCAGATTCCTGGGGCCCAGCCACCTTGACTCTGATATAGTTGGTCTAGCATGGGAAGTGGTAGTAAAGGTATCCACATTACTCAGAGTTGCTTATAGGTGATTTGGAAGTCCAACTTAGAGAAACCAACAATGGTTGGTCTATTGTAAGTGCTTACTAAATATTTTTGATTGACTATACAACTAGGGTTCCCTTATGAATAAAGAATTCAGGGAAAAATTGGTAATTTAGATGAAAAAATGCCTGTACTGAATTGCATTAGGAGACAGAAGAAGGCTCAGTGCTTTATTTATCTAAAACAACTTCCACTTTCGGGAGGAGGTGATCCTGGGACTCTCCTTTCATTCTGTGCAGGTGACTAGGTTGATTCATACAGCATCCTTGCTATCTCTCATCTCTTGTTCAGGAGGAAGTCACAAGTCTGTAGACAGTTTAAAAAGAACTGGATGAACCCTCTGATTCTTTCCATTAGGAATAGACAATGGAAGAAGCAAATCCAATCTCATGTAATTAGAAGTTATTTTAATTGCATGAACCACAGCACACATTTCTTTGACAATGACGGATAATGGCTTCCTTTTTATATTGTGTTGAAAAATTTAATGGCAAATGACTTTTAAACCCCAACTAACTGACAACTAAGCACTTTGCCACTTATCTCTGCAGTATTTTTCACGCTCTGATCACAGAAAAACTATACTAGAAGTAAAGATCATAATGGTGTCATAAAAACAGAACCATAGATGTATACTTTAAGTGAAGTTAATGTTCCATTATGATAGATTACCCATTCCCTTGAAAACCTTGACTATTTAAATCCCAGATCTGCTAACTTTTCAATTCATGGGCTTTTTTCTCTGAGAGGGAGTTTCAGGCCAAAGGTCTCCATGGGTCTGTATTCACAAGCATTATGTTTTGGTTCATAAAACCTGAAAATTTCTAAAGCATTAAAGCTTTCATGGAAAGCAGACAAAAACAAACAAACAAACAAATAGCACAAGTAAAATATGGTCCTTAAAATATCCATTAGGTGTTTTAAAAATTAATTTTTAGGAGCTTCTGTTTTCATAATTGCTGTAAAGTCTTGCTTTAATGGTATTAGTTTATTCCCCCTTTGGGCAAATTATTCACAAAGCTAGACTATTATAGACTCTGTACTAATACAAGACACATCTAGGAGTGTGAGCTAAAGGGAAGCTAACAAGAGAACATTTCTTGCTGGGGATATTGGCATGTTTATTTAATATTTTTATTCTGATCAATGAATCTGAATATCTTGGCAGATAAATAGTCTGTAGAAGGTAATCCTGCCTTTGTCTGAATGTGGATAGAGTTTAGATGAGACTTGTCTTTATAGATAGTAAACAACTAAAAGGGCACAAAGAAATGCAAGAAATCACACTTGCTCTTATTTCCTTTAGTTTTGTTCTTTCTGTTGCAGGAAAGTTTATGCCTTTCCTTGCTTACATCCTAGAAGGAAACTTGTACACACCAAAAACAGTCTCCTCTCTGGTGGCTTTCCATGTACTATTCTTGGAGAACAGTCATTAGCATACACAGTGAGGAGTTTGCTTGTGATTTGCTTGTTAATAGGCTTCATGATGTTGTTATATAGCACAAAGTAGGGTGGGATTGGGTACCAGAAGTTCTATGCTGTCTATTCAGCTTAAGACATTACTGTGTCACCTTTGAAAAACAATTCGATGCAGAGTTGAGTTAGTCATGTCTCAGCTCATGGCTCATTATCTTACTGGTCCTGGGAAAGCCCCTGCCTTGTTTCTTTCTTTATCCTATTTCATCTTCATTTCCCATGCTTAGTTCCTTCTTTTCTACAAAAAATCTAATGTGTTTATTATATATCTGTGTTTGCATGTATTCTTGTGAAAAGTGTATTGCTATTTTGTGTAGTTGCATTTTTTTTTTTTCGTATTGTGGATTGAACCTAGGAGCATTCTACCTTTGAGCTACACCCCCCCCAGCCTGATTTTATTTTTCATTTTCAGACAGGGTCTCGCTAAGTTGCTGAGGCTGACCTCAAACTTGCAATCCTCCTACTTATGGCTCCCAAGTTCTGGGATTATAGGAATGTGCCACAGTGCCTGGCTGTTCTTGCATTTTTAATTTTCATAAGTGGGACTAGGTTATAAATCTGGCTTTCTTTGTTTCATCTGGGTAGTATTTATGCTGCTGACTGTATTTCTACTATTTCAGGTTTCTCACTGCTTGTCATTGATTAGAATCTTGGTAGTATTCACTCTCACTTTTTTTTGCTACACTGGGGATTGAATCCAGGGGCATTCTACTTCCGAGCTACACCTACAGCCCTATTTTTTTATTCTTTATTTTGAAACAGGGTCTCACTAAGTTGCGGAGGGCCTCACTAAGTAGCTGAGACTGGCTGTGAATCCAGATCCTCCGGTCTCAGCCTCTCAAGTACTGGGATTACAAGTGTAAGCCACCATGCCTTGCTCATTCTCACTTTTTATTTTTTTATTTTTTATTTTTTATTTTTTTGCGGTACTGGGGATTGAACTCAGGGGCGTTCTACCTCCGAGCTACACCCCAGCCCTATTTTTTATTCTTTATTTTGAAACCGGGTCTCACTAAGTTGCAGAGTGCCTCACTAAGTAGCTGAGGCTGGCCTCGAACCCGGATCCTCCGGTCTCAGCCTCCCGAATGCTGGGATTACAAGCGTGCGCCACCACGCTCGGCTTCATTCTCACTTTTTAAAAGCATAATTTTGGTTGCCTTCTCTATCCCCATCTTTCTAATAATAAAATGTATTTTGTAAAGGAATATCCTAACACACCAAGTTGAAGGTAAACAGTGTCCTTTAACCACATTTTCAGGTAAGTTCTGAAATGACACAGGAGTATCACAGCTCTCTGACCAAGGAGAAAACTTCCCTTAATAGATGAAAACATAATGTACACAAACAATCACGTTAGTCTTTCTGTCTCCCCCACATTTAGATTCTAACCAATGCAATGAGACTATCCTTCATAAAGTTCATTTTTATTGAAATATAGATGCTGCTTGTGCAGATGTTGGATCAGGAATATGTGAAGAAATATATACATTTTAAATAACATAAAGCCAAAGGTTCCAGGGTCAGACCTGCTTTGGGTATTGGTTGCTCAGTCATATGCATGGTTATTAACAACTTTACCAATTGTTCTTCATTGATGTTGGGCAATAACCCAGGCTATCTTGAGTTTCTGAAGGCAAAGTGATAATTACTATTGACTAGAACCATTTCCTGCTCTCTATTAAGATCTTTGGGTCCTAATGAGAAATGCAAGCTGGCCTGAGGAGGACCTGCTCCTGGGGGCAGCAGGCGGAACTCCATCCTCTGGAGCCATGCCAGGAGGCTGTGTGCCTAATCTGCTCAAAAATCATGCCTCTCTGTCTGTCGCTGAAGCCTGAACACACTCCAGGAATTAGGTACTAATTAATGTCAACACACTACAAATGAAGAAAGAAGGGAAATGGCTTGGACTCATTCCTGAGGAAATCTCAGAAATTTGCTTCAGCTAATGTGTACCCCAGGGCAGTACTGAACCAAATCATAAAATGCTGCTCCTGTGCGTGGGTGACCTGGAGGTGACCCTGGTGAGCCTCCTGGCCAGTACTCATTCCATATCATGTCTATTTTATTATAATGCTGTTAAATAACATAAAGCCAAAGCTTTCTGTTCTAGAATGCATGTACAAAATTCTACCATGTATAATTTCTTGATTTTCACGTATTGCCATTTTATGGACTGCAATGAATAGTGTTTCTAAGAATGGAACAAATAGATTCTTACATGGGTCTTAGGAAGCACTTATCTTTTAATCAGAAGCAAATTCTATATTTATATGCCTATACAATTAGAAACTGCATGCTAAAATCTAGATAATCATTTTGGGTAATCATAATAGTAAATGTGTACTAAGATATCACATTGGACATAAAGTGATTGGATTCTTTGGTTGGGTTCATGATTGAATCCAACATGTGGATACCAACCAGGAGTGAGTCTGCAGTCAGAAATAGGAAACATTCCACAGAAGAATCAGTTGGAGTTGCAGTAAACCAGAAGAGGACTCAGTTTTGTTTTCATTTTTCTTTAGGATTCTTTATGATATTCCCCCCCCCCTCCATTTAGGATGCTCTTGATAGGCACTTTACTGAACTCCATCTCAATAAGAATGACTGGGCTTGGTTAGGTAAGCAACCTGTTCACTTTGTTCAGGCCTTCAACTCACTAGAGGCTGTGTACTATCAAATCCTTCTCTTGCTAACGCTTATCACAGCACTGGGCACATACGATGGGACATGACTGTTGAACAAAAGAGATTATAAGGTAATGGAGACACACTTATAATGTCATATCAAGTTTTGACCACAGTAGTAAACTATTAAAGATTTCTTTCAGTGCATAGACTTTGGAGTTCAAACAAACAAACAAACAAACAAACAAAGCAAACAAACTTGAATTCCAATCCTGACAGTTTTATGATCCACAGGTTAATTACTACCTTTAAGTCTCAATTTCTTTATCCATAGACTAGGGATACTAATGGATTAGTGAAGATGAGAAAAGGAATCTATGGTGAAAATTTGTTGACCACATTAATCCCAGTGATTTTGCTAAAGTTAGGTTCTAGGAAATTTGGCTTTTTGTTGTTGTTTTTTGTGGTACTGGAGATTGAACCAGGGGCATTTTACCTCCGAGCTACATCTCCAGTCCTATTTTTTTTATTCTTTATTTTGAAGTAGGGTCTCACTAAGTTGCAGAGGGCCTCACTAAATAGCTGAGGCTGGCCACAAACCTGAGATCCTCCTGTCTCAGCCTCCCAAGTACTGGGATTGCAAGCATGTGCCACCACTCCCAGCTTGGAAATTTGGCTTTTAACTAAACACTGCCTTAATTATATTTTATGGATTGACTGGAATGAAGGGATTCAGGAGCATGCATTCTGTTTCCTCAGAGATCCAGCACAGATTACATGTGAGATTTTAGTCTGTATGTTTTCTGACACCAACACTAGGTAGGGGATGGATACAGAAGAATATGCAAATAAAAAGTCATGACAGATATGGCTTATTAAGAAAATTTTGTTTTGAAACTTCCTGGCTCCATCCATGCATTAGCATTCCTATAAACAATTGGCGTGACTTTCATTGCGTTTCTGAGAAGTTCTTGAAGATGAGAGAGCTGCAAGAGAAATGAGAGCAAAGGAGCAAGGTGCAGTGGACTCGTGCTGTGGGAATAACAGGTAGTTTAGAAGGATTGGGGAGAAACCACTGGGGAATTCATTTGTTTCTAACAGTGATTATATTGAAGGAAATGGCTTTTTTTAAATCTTAAGAAAGGGGATACAAGATACACTTTGCAACATTTAGAAGCTGAAAGAAATAGATGCTTAAAAAAATTAACAGAATGCTTCTGCCAACTTATTGAATTTCTTATAGATTATAGTCTTACAAATGAAAAATATGTATTAAATACATTAGAATTGCTACCTATGTGGGGGAGGAAGAATGGGGCTAAATGGGAATAAATACATTAATGAGAGAGGCCTTGCCAAGATCACTGGTGATAAGAGCTCTGAGTTGAATATGATTAATTTACTTCTCTGCACCTGGGGCCCAACAGAAATCAACCACCACCACCAAAACAACAACAAAATTAAAATACACAGTGCAAATGTGCAGATTTCTTGTTGGAGTCCTTTCATTTTATATGCTGAGGAATAATGCTTCAGGCTATCAAGTGCCTTGGATTCCCAGGTGCTGGTGTAAGTGTGTGTGTGTGTGTGTGTGTGTGTGTGTGTGTGTGTGGTGCTCTGTGTGTATGTGAATACATGTGTATGGATGTGTGTGAGCATGTGTGCATAAGAGCATGTGTGCATGCTTGTGTACATGTGTGTGTAAGAACATTGTACACATATGTGCATAAGAGCATGTTGTATACATTTGGGCATGTGCATAGACTTTTAAAGTTCACAAACAACAACTACCCATTAGTTTAAGAGCAATTGACTTTAAGGGTTAAAATGCAGCTACAGAGAAAAAAAAAAAAACAGTAACAATGTACACCCTATTAAAACACAATTAGATAAGCAGTTGTTCCATGCTTGAAAAATCTGCCTCTTTCCTCAGAGTGAATGGTTAGGTATCTACCTATAATTAGTAACAAGGGAAGGATGTGGAAACCTGACTGGAATGCAAGGCAATGAAATAAAATGTTATTTTTCAAAATCAATGTAAAAGGATGCCAATGAAGGAAGCCAGAAATAGGGACCATTGATTTGAAAATCAGAAAATTTGGGTTATATCAATAACTCCATACCAAAAAAAAAAATGGAGGAAATAGAGTATTTCTCTCCAATGGCATCAAGAGATCATGGTAATAAAACTATCTCAGATGCTGTACTCTATCTTCTATGTTCTATATTCTTGACAACTTAGTCATTGATCCGCTTATTTCATGCTCAATCAGTTTAAGATAATGTATGGAGATATGTGTGTTTTAAAGGATGACATGCTCAGCCTCCCTGTACCACTATGCTGCCGACATTCCATATCTGTTGACTTTGAGTACTCAGAGACTCAAAAGTTGATAAAAAAAGAACATTGTTCCACAGTGATTATACCAAGGGATGTGACCTGAGCTCATGTGCAGAACAAGGCTGGGCTTGATCGACACGTTCTGGGGCATCAGGCAGCAGCTGCTTGCCATCCGCCTTCACTTGAGGGTTTGCTCATTGATTGCATTCCTTTTTTTTTTTTTTTTTTTTGTCTCTTTCCTCATTAAAGAGACAGCATGGAAAGAGAGGGAGGGAGGAAGGAAAATGAAGGGGGCGGGTGAAGGAAGGGGCTGTTATTAAGCCCACCGTCAGCTCTCATCAGTTAAACCTGTAGTCATGTGGTGTGGAGAAGCAACCTCCACTACCAGCCCCAGAACCCATGAGCCTGCTTTGCTCCTGTGTATACAGCCACGTGCCAACTGAACAGTGGGCAGTTTTGCCAAGTTGCCTCCATTTGGCTCAATTATCCTGGCTTAGGCAGCTTGAGGCCGAAAGATACCTCCCTCATGTGCAGTCTTCTGTACAGAAAATGAGCAATGACACAGCAACAATGAAACCTTTACAAATCCAATGGAAGTTTTTAGTGTGTTTAATATATAGGATATTGAAGAGGAGAGTAAAATCAGGTCAGGATGGAGGGAATAAGTATGTTCTTATAGCATAACTACAACAGTGTCCTCTTTCTGTATATGAATGAAAGACAAGGTCTAGCTAGTTGTTGTTTTCAATATACTTTTTATTGTTTATATTTATAATATAGAGTTAGACATGACAGTTGAATTTATTGAACAAGTTTCTTAGCAAAATATGAGCACAGATGCTTCCATGAATAGTTCCACTTAAAGGAAATTGTTCAGGGAGTATAAAAATAAAATAAAATCTGTTTAAGAAAACCCACAATAAAATCTCTGAAATGGAACATGACAATAGGTTTCAAAACATTAAAAATGTTCTTGCCATTAGTACAAATTATATTTCTAAACAATTATTCTAAAAAATTAAGGTTGGTGCAATGTATCTTTATCTATAATGGAGAAATAATTTTTTAAAGTCCAAAAACAGGAGAGCAATTAAGAAAATGATCTTTTCATCTATGCAATGAAATATGTAGCCTTAATCAACCAGGTTGTAAGAGAATATTATTATAGTAGAAGGATGTTCATAAAATATGAAAACTGAAGGAAGTAGCCTGCACAGCTGTTTGAATAACACATCCATTTTATATAATAGAAGTGTATAAGCATCTATAAGGGCCAAGGCTTACATTCAGCAAAATATAAAATGATATTTCTCCTTTCATGTTTTATATTTTCTAAGTTTTTTCTTTGGGTGCTCTTTCAGTGTAATTTGATATAATCCCATAAGTGCTACTAAAAATACTCATACTGTGGAAAAGACTTGCTCTCTAGGAACCCAATGATTTAGTTAAACTCAGATGTGTTCTCTGTGGCCTGCTGTGGGTATGGGGATGGGTGTATTACTGAAGACTCCCCCAGCTGTCTCAGGCTTGCATTGATTGAGGATTATGCATGTAAAATGATGGTTTAGAATGTACTATGGCCCCTTGGAAGAATAGTCCTCCCCAGGTCTGCAATCTTGTCTGTCATCCATTACCAGATGCTCATATATAATATAAACAGCCACAACAATGAATTCATGAAATGAAAGGTGCTATTATACTGCTGATAATGAGGAGAGGGGTCCAGGTTTAAATTGGTAATTCCAACCCTGTGTTTCCTGATTCTGATGCAACTGAAACCAATAGCTTTCTCATATTACGGTGGTTTACATAATATATTTGTAGATATGCACAGACATGTATGATAAAACAATGTTTTATGGTCAGAGTAAGCAAGCAGTTGGATACCACTTTGTTTGATTTGTACAGAAGAGTGGAAGTTCAAACATAAACTGAAATGACTGCCCCTTTGTTTAGCTATCATATACTGTTTCTTTATCGCAGTCACGTGGAACCCATTGGAACATGCAAAGGCAACAACAAACATAGCACCACACTCCATTATCATAAGTATTACTCCAAAGCACAACCCCTATATTGGTGTTCTTTTAGAATCAGATAAATCAAACAGCCTCCTACAGTCCACTTTCTGTGTTTTCATACAGGAATTCCTTAAGGCAGATTCACTATAGGAATTCAAAGGCATGCTCACAGACAAAAGCTCTCCATGTAGTCCCATTCTGGTTAGCAGGATGAATACTCTTTAACAAATCTCGATCCCTTACACCTTATTTAATGACCCTTAATACCAGAGTTTACATAGGGCATGCATTCCTTGCATGTTGGCTTATAATTGATAAGAATAAATAAAATTCTACCTATTTTAATATTAATGTCACAAAAACAATTTTGAGTTTGGGCTGGACATCACATATACTAAAATAAAATAAAAGTAAAGTAAGATAAAATGATGGTACATTTTTACAAAACAATTTAATTTGTATTCTATGGGTATTTGAGAGGAATACTTTGCTGCCCTTGATAAAAACCTTTCTGCATTGTGAAAACAAGCAGTCAGGACAAAATGCTTCCAATAAGGGGATTAAGAATCAAATAAGAACCTCAGTGAAACAGTGGGAAATGTTGAGATTTCAGACTTCTTATCACATCTCTGATTTCACACAAGAAAAAGCATGACTCTATTCTAGTTAAATATCCAAGCATTGATTGCAAGATATCAGAGAATGGCTGTTAATGTATGATGTTATCAAATTACCAAATGCAACGCTGGCAAACTGAAAAATATTCTGCTTAGTAAATACTGTTAAGGAGAAGACAACTTTCTGACTATGCTGTGGTTGTGAAAACAGATGCAAGGGATCTGGAAAAAATTTTACTCTGAAAGGAAGACAAAAGTAATCTTCAAATGAATAGCTCACAAGTAAGGTATGCTACCTCATCTAATAATAAAAGCAAATGAAAATTTAATTTCTAAACAGTTGTATGTATTTCAATAAAATAAACTGAGCTGCAACTACTAGGAAAAACCTAATCAACAAATTGAGTTAGGGGTGGGCATGGTGGCACAAACCTATAATCCTGTACTTGGGAGACTGAGACAGGATAATAGCAGATTCAAGGCCAACCTTAGCAACTTAGCAAGATTCCTCAGGAACTTAGTGAGACCCTGTTTCAAAGCAAAAAATAAAATACGGATGGGAGTGTGTAGCTCAGAGATAGAACACCTCTGGGTTCAACCTCTAGTAACAAACAACAAATAAAGTCAGAATAATTTCTCCAAATGACATTTTATTATCATTATAGTAATATGTTATATTTTAATTTCTCTGTGATGGGTAATCTGGTTCATATAATATTCTGAAATGTTTATGCAAACATAAACTGTAGAAAGAAAATAGGAAAATTTGGAAGAGTTTTATACTTTTCAATGTTACAGTAACTGTTCTAGACTTTTTAATTTTAGACTCTTTAATTAAAAAATGAAGAATGGCCATGTCCTTAAGGTAATTCAGAAGTGGTGACACTGGGATTTTTCATGATGATCTATCTCTTCGATGTATTTGCACCACACGTTTGGACAAGTGGCAGTGTAATTCCCAAGGGGTCACATGAGAAGGAACACATCAGCAGTGGTTTCTACTATGAAGAATCAGCTTGCTCTTTTATTTTTAAACCTGAATGAAAATTCTTCTGCCTCGTTTTTACATGCATTCTTTTGCTTTGAATGGATTCTGGTAGCAATACACTTTAATTAGAATAATTTTTTTCGGTACTGGGTATTGAACCCAGGGACATTCTATCTTCGAGCTACACCCTCAGCCCTATTTTTTAATTCTTTATTTTGAAACAGCATCTCACTGAGTTGTAGAGGGCCTCACTAAGTACCTGAAGCTGGCCACGAACCCGTGATCCTCCCATCTCAGTCTCCCAAGTACTGGGATTACAAGCATGCGTCACCACACCAGATTTAATAAGAATAATTTTACAGTTGAAACCATTCAAATTAAACTACAATCTTGGTTAAAAGTATAAAAACCTATTCTTTTTGCTTGAAAATACTGGAAAACATTTTTCCTCACAAAACAACCTTGGAGATCATCAAATGACTATATTCCATGTAGTTAATAACTAGTGAATAAAAATGAACTGCAATTTTGAGGTTTTTTTCTTTCCTGCTAGCTTTCACCTCACACTTTTCAAAAAAATTTCCCCAAAGCCATTCAATTTTGACTCAACTACAGTTATCAGTCTGGCACAGAAGCTCTCAAAGAATGACTCATTTATTTAGTGGCCTCTTTTTTTTTCTGGGCAACCTAAGGGGAACAATTGTCTGGTCTCTTTTCTATGCTATTCTTTTGCTCAGTGGGAACAAACTGGCCCCTGAACCTCTCTCCCAACTGAACCTCTCCCCAAGCCTGCCTCTTTCCAACTCTCCCAGTGTGTGTGAGGAACACAAAGGGGCTTGATGAGCCTGGGGTGTACCTTCTCCCACTCAGCCATGCACAGCTGTGAGGGAGGGTAGGAAAGTAGTTCTGCTCACAGACCACACAAAGTACTCCCCACTAGGCTGCAGCTGTGACAAGCCAGCAATCCCTCCCCTGACACCTAAGGCACATATTTCATAGTCTAAGAATAGATATGCTTTCACTGATGAAGAGTGGAAGAGGCTGACATAGTTACTCTCATAGGGCTGGGGCTCAGATGTGTAAAGATGTCAAGAGATCTGGTCTTAAGTGAAATGCAAGCATTCACCGTGTGGTATTGTACACACAGGCCATTTTACCTTATATGGTCAATTGCATATGTTTTGGTAATATATTAAAAAAGAACAATGAAATAGTGAAACTATGAGTTGGAACAGTATGTACTTATCAGAAACTATAGAAAAGAATCACATCTAGTGAATACTAACTATGTAGAAACATGATATTTATAATTTTGATGTTTGTACAGGTTTTTTATATGTGCACAGATTTAACACATCCATTTAAAAACATTTTTCTACAGTCGGTTGTTGTTTTATTCACTTGTGGTGTGGTAATATATTTTCTCCTAATTGATATGTTAACAACTGATATACACTTTAGTGATTTTGATTCCTTGCTTGGCATTAGGAGCACTTCTTTGAGAAAGTCCGAATAGTAAAACAAAACTGCTGCAATATTTTTATTATCATGGAACCATAAATACTGGGAACTGACTCACTTTCCAACTGTTGTAGAAAGATCAAAGAAGATCCATATCATATTTTAACTTTAAGTAGAAGGTTTACATGGAGATAAAAATTAGGACATCAGGTCCATCTTACTATACGACTTATTTTGTCTATTTCTCTCTTTCAAGGTTTAAAGTATAAAGCTTTCACTGGCAAATTAGTCCAGATGTTGGCTTCGAATAAAAGCCAAGTTACATTAGGATATAGTACTTGTTTTAATTTCCAGCAGACCTGTACCTTCTCTTGATGAAATATGATAATTGCATATCTGCAAACTTGTTGCTGGCATATAAAGCTGGGCTGACACGTGGTAGTTCTGTTTTTGCCTTAATGCAGCCTCTTCATGTGAATGGTTTTTTTTTTTTTCTAGGTGAGCAATTACAAGATAAAATTTAACTATGTTCTTTGTAGGGTGACCCACTATGGCTTTACCATTTGTGATATAGTTGGTTACTTCATGCCCTCAACAAAAGAGGGCGTTATGGTTAAGACAGAGTCCTTTTTTATTTACTTTGCTGTGGCCACTCACTTTGCCTTGGAATGAAATAGGCTACTTAAACAGAGAAGGCAATAGATATGACAAATGGTTATCTCATCCATCTGTATATTGTTGACTAATTGTTGATTAATAAACGCTGTGTTCAGGGATCACTGCAATCCAAGTCTGGATAAACCTGATACTCAGCTTCTGGGTGGTGTGAGAACAAGTTCTAGGCCACATTCATACCTGATGCCAGGTGCTTCCTGAGAGACTCCTTGTGGGCCCAGTGGGATTCAGGGCATCTTTGGGAAACTCCATCTCACCTGGGTGACACGGTACCAGTTCGAGTGGGTGGGGGTGGGGGACAGATCTATACTTGTTGCTCTGAAAGGATTAATTATAAAATCTGTGTTCAGTAAGCTTCGCCAGTAGTTTGACTTAGCTATAGTCACCTTTGCCTCTCTTGTCCAAGGAAAAGAAGAAGACACTAAGTATCAGAGGCTGCCACAGAACTGATAAAAGAGGGTCACCTGCAGCCAAGAGGCTAGAAAGCCAAGCCACAGCCAAACCATCCCCCCTCACAGAGCTGTAAGCATTTCTCTCCCACTCCTCCTCTAATGCTTCATAACCTCAATACCACTCACTCAGACCCACCCCACTCTTAGCTGCCTCCATTTTGTTTTTAGAATCTGGTCCTGTTTGAAAACTGGATACTTTTCTTTAAATTTACTCTCATAGGCATTGCTTTTCTGGCCTCAATTCCCTTCTGACCAATTTCCTCCTGGTTTATCCCAGAGCCTTGCTACTTCATCTTGAAAATTTTGTTCCTGTCTGCCACCCAATCTCACACTCAAATGAGTGGAGTCAGAGCCTCCCCGGGGAGTGCAGACTTTGACCCAACACAAGGGATCTGTGTAGAGGAGATGGCCTCCTGTGGCAGGCCACCAAGAAGTATCACCTGATACTCCTGAAATCGTGTGTGTGTGTGTGTGTGTGTGTGTGTGTGTGTGTGTGTGAAGGAATGATATGAAGGATTGAAAATATGTGTGACTATGGATGTGTTAGAGTGGGCATGAGTGAGTGTGAAAACATGTGATTGTGATTGTACACAAGGTGGAAATAAATACAACAGGGAAACCTTTGTGGGTAGCAATGTCCAACAGACACTATATGCAACAGGATCATTGACTGAGGGCACATGGCTTGGGTTCCAGTTCTGCTTTTGATACCCTTTCAACATGTGACTTACAGCAAGCTACTTTCTCTTTCTTGGATCATAGCTATATTTTGTGTGTGTGTGTGTGTGTGTGTGTGTGTGTGTGTGTGTGTGTGTGTGTATGTCACTGAGGATTGAACTCAGGGGCATTCTATCTCTGAGCTATGCACCAGCCCTATTTTATATTATTTTGAATCAGGGTATCAGTAAGTTACATATGCTGGCCTTGAACCTGTGATCCTCCTGTCTCAGCCTCTTTTTTTTTTTTTTAATGCTGGAGTTGAACCCAGGGCCTTGCACATGCTAAGTGTGTGCTCTACCACTGAGCTTCCCCTCATTCCCTTTGTATTTTAAAAATGTTTAAGAAGATGGAAATGCTAGTCACGCTGATTTGATCTTTGCATATTATATGTGTATATCAAAGTATTACACTGTACCTCATAAATATGTGCCAGTGAACACATATAAAGAGAGAAAAGTGAGGATATGAAAAGAACTACAAACTCCACTTACTACAAAAAGCACTATAAAACTATTGTCATGATTGTACTCAGTCTGCCTAACTGTATACTAGAAATTGAACAAGAAGGGTAAAACAAGAGGCTAACGTTGAGAAATTCAGACAGGCTCAAGCCCCATTATCACCCAGTTTGGGGGTTACTATTAAAATAGCACAGAAATGGATACTGAAAGATTACTGGCCTCACTTTGGGTGAGACAAGGAATCTACTTCAGGGATGTCGAGAGGAACTCAACCTCCCCAATGCTCTTTCGTTGGCTCCTTGACCTGGAATGTCTCCCTCTTGAATTCTCCTGAGACTCAGGCAGAAAACTAAGTCCATTTCCATCTCTTGTTGATTTAAAAAGCACCTCAACTCTTTAATAAAAATAATTGGGTGGACAGGAGACATTGCATGCCATCCTAATTTGAGAGTAAATTGAACATGGCCCAGAGTGGCCTCCATCAATTACAACCAAGACAACAAGCTCAGCGCACCTCCCTCCTTCCAGTGACTGTATTGACAGCTTTCACAGACATCCATTCGCATGGAAGGCAGGACTAGGAAACAACAAACATTCAGTGACCTTCTCCTAAAGGAGGTCTTTATCTGCTAAAGATAAATCACAAGTTAACCACAGTGTTGCCCAGAGACTCAAACCAAAACCAGAGAAATATGTACATGTTACCTGTTTTAATAAGAAACTGCCGGGCATGGTGGCACACGCTTGTAATCCCAGCATTTGGGAGGCTGAGACTGGAGGATCCGGGTTCGAGGCCAGCCTCAGCTACCTAGTGAGGCACTCCGCAACTTAGTGAGCCCCTGTTTCAAAATAAAGAATAAAAAATAGGGCTGGGGTGTAGCTTGGAGGTGGAATGCCCCTGAGTTCAATCCCCAGTACCACAAAAAAAAAAAAAAAAAAAAAAAGAGAAAGAAATCATTAAGTTCATATGTCCTCATTCTAACTTGGGCTGGGCAATGAGATGATCAATTAATAAGCAATTTAGGTGAAAGAAGGCAACAGGTTTGTAAAAGCACATGTATTGGAGGGTCATAAACCTCATTGCCTTCAATGGAACCTTAGACCATTGAAGCACGAATGGACACTCACTAAAGATGATCCACTTCTAGATCCAAAAAAGAAGATCTAGAAGTCTGAAGCCTAATGATTTGAAGCGATTGCCACAGTGTCAATAGCAGTTTTGGTTCGAATGTCATCTCTTGCCTCCCAAATTAAAGATTTTTCCACTACTGCCTGCTGTGTGCTATGAGAAAAGTCAAATATTTCCTCAGCATTGAGTATGTATGTATGTATGTATGTATGTATGTATGTATATATGTATGTATGTATTTTTTGTGGTATTGGGGATGGAACTCAGGGGCATTCTACCTCTGAGTTATACCCCAGCCCTATTTTATTTTTCATTTGGAAACAAGGTCTTACTAAATTACTGAAGGTCTTGCTATGTTGATGAGGCTATCCTTGAACCTGAAATCCTCCTTTATCAGCCTCCCAAGTACTAACAGGCATGCACCACTTTGCCAGGCAGCATTGACGGTTTTTTTTTTTTTTTTTTTTTTTTTTTTTGCGATACTTGGGATTGAACCACCAAGCTACACTACCATCCCTATTTTTTATTCTTTATTTTGAAACAGGGTCTTATTAAGTTGTGAAAGGCCTCACTAAGTAGCTGAGGCTGCGATCCTCCTGTCTCAGCCTCACAAGTCTGAGATTACAAGTGTGCACCACCACACACAGCTAGCATTGAGTTTTTAAGTAACAATTACTGTGGCACTTCAACTTTCCTTTTTAAAGTCCCTTCCTCAGTCTGCCATCTCTTTTTCTTGTAAGATTTCTACCTGTCTCTGTCTTCTGGGCCACAGGCTTTCTTGTCAACACATGCCTCCAGCTTCTGCTTTCCTCTGCCTTCTTTCTGTCACATCACCTGGGAACCTGTTGTACTGGGAACTCTGGGAATGAGCCCGGGCATTCTGTGTTGCAGTGTACCCGCCAGGTGATTCTGATCCCTGCTGAAGTGTGAGAACCACTGATCTACATTATTTCCTAGTAGCATAAGTTCAAGGACCAGAGCTCTGTGTAGGACAACTTGTGCCCAAAGCCTTTCTGGTCATGTTCTTTGAATAATGTACTTAGCCTTTCTGTGCTTCAAGTGCCACATCTGAGAAATGGAGGCAATACTAGACTTTGCAGCAAAAGTTTGTTGTTGTAAGGATAAAATTATACAAAGAATGTGTGTAATGTACTTAGCAAAAAGCAAAACCTAGGAAATACTAAAAAATACTAGCACTTGTTCTTTCATAAGGTACTTCTGCTCACAAAACATGAAATGTACATCACTTTTTCATATCAATACTCTTATGAAACTTGTAAACAAATACTAGTCAGTTGTGAAACTGTGTTACTTAACAATGTAAATTACATTCTGAAACAGGTCTTGATATTATCAGTTTGTAAGAAATTAATCTCATGCTTGGATTTAAAATGGTTATATGAATATTTAATTTAAATACTTTATTAGTAAAAAATTGGCATAATATAAACTCTCAAAGCTGATTCCAGTTTACAGAAAGCCATTTTATTGCCATATAGGATTTTGGAAACCCAGAAACAGGTGTGCAAATTTCTTCTTATGGCAGCTCCTACCCCTAAAGGAAACGCATAAACATGTCCATTGCTAATAATAAAACACTCTGGTCTTTTTTAGTCTAGGACAACTGTAAACTCACCTGTGTAGAATGTTATTGAAAAATAATCCATAAGCACATCTTCAAATCTAATAAGCAAATATAATTTATAAGTAAATATAATTTCATATCAACTAATTTTGCTAAATATGCACTCATAATTGGTGCTCTACTTACAATTATCATAAAGAAATAAACTCATAGTATTTCACATATAAAATATATATAATGGCACCCATATATACATATATATATACACAAATAAATATTTCAAACAGTATGAAGCTGTGCAATTCCTTTGTAAGACCTTTTACATAAGGTCTCCTCACTCAGTGTTCTTGCTGGTCACACACCTATAATCATAGTAATTAGGAAGCTGAGGAGGATCACAGGTTTGAAGACAGCCTAAACAATGTAGTGAGACTCTCAGTAATTTAGCAACACACTGTTTCAAAATAAAAAATAAACAAGGCTGGAGGTATAGCTCAGAGGTAGAATGCCCTGGGCTCAATCTCCAGTACAGAAAAAAAATAAATAAATAAAAGAAAGTAATTCTTTTCTCTCTTGTGCAAACTTCAAATTCTTTAAGGTATCATACATTGTGCTTTTATTAATAAATAAAATAGCAATATGCTTCATTAAAAGAGATTTCTATGTAATACACTAATTTTAAATGAGATATTTTCCAAAAGTAGCATTATAGTGAACAAACACTACAATTTTAAAGCTCGTGTTACTTGGAACATATGTGCAGTATATTAGAGTACTAGTGAAATGGCTCAGATCTAGCATAAAAATAGAAAGCCTGTCCAGCAAAGAACTTTTTTTTTTTAAGAGAAAGGCCCAAAACTGTATGAAAATAGCTTTTTTTTTTTTCTTTTGACAAGTCAGTGGTAAAGACCTCAGCTGTGAATACCTTGGACATAAGGATATGCAATTGTGGTTGAGGAAATATGGTGGTTGTTAATTTAATTCCTAGCTGACCCAATTTCCATTCATATAAAATATGCTTTGGGGCAGTCATCAGGAGGCCACTTTTGATTTTAGACTAAATAGAATTTAT